>JABCKS010025145.1:0-24430 GCA_018851325.1 Termitomyces sp. DKA19 | reverse complement strand
GAGTTTCACAACTCAATGCTTAATCCTGGCTCTAACCTTGCTGTGCTTAGTTAGAGCCTTGAGTTTTACAACTCAATGCTTAGTCCCAACTCTAACTTCACTGTGCTCAGTATCAAATAAACTACATTCAATGTTGCACAATCAATAGATACACTAATATATACCCTTTTACTCTCAAAATAATTTTTTCCAGGGTTTTTATAGCTTGAAAAATAATTTTTAAAATTGAATCAATAGCCAACAATGTATCAAAGGTGTTTACAATCTATATTACAATTTTTCCACTAATTTCTCACTGTAGAAATGAGCCAACTCTGAAGTAATTACCTTAAAAGGAAGGTTCTTATGTCATGCTTTGTCACTGCTTACTGAAGCACCCACCCAAAGAGGAAATTCCTATGAAATGGTCATTGCATTATATATAGTGATATGAGAGCATTCTATATGTTAGCATGACAAAGGTGTACTACAATTTGCTATAAGAACTATAGAAATACTACATCTGAAGAAAAACAGGCAATGGGTCAACAATAATACTGAAAAGCAACTGCTAATTATCATTCATTAGGCAGCCTTAGTGAACAGGAAGTCTTAGAGAGGTGCAGTAGCTCAGCTGGCACCATCATCTCCTAAAGAGGGTTACATGACTTTCTAAGTACAAGGTTGAGGGTTGAACTTTTAGCTGAGTATGCCTGGGTGAAAAACACTTTAGACACTATATGGGTCCTTTAACACTACTGGAGAGCCACTGCACATTATATATATACTGGAAGACTTTGTTGGCTAGGCCATTCTAAGTAGAGGTGCACCAATATTATATAAGGCAATGATGCATTATTATCATCATGCTCCTACCCAGATGAAAAAAGAAAGGGTTGTCCAGTTTGACAATTCAGAGGGAAAAACTGTACCTGTGAAACTAATTGAGCCATAGTATAGGTGGGTTTGGAAGTAACCATCAAAATAGATTAGATTCTAAGGTAGCACTAAAGCACTGAGTATAGTAAGACCTTCCTGTTGTATACTCAATAGTTCCTAGTCATAGCAGCTGGGTCAAGAGAGCATCTGGCAGGCAGTGGCAGGCAGTGCCAAGTTCTATGGAAACAGAAGGATCTAGGTATAGAAATAGTAAAATGTTATTATCAACAATGGTTAATTGAATGAAAAAGTAGAAGGGAGTCTAAAGTAGATATAAGTAGGAATAGCATATTAGCAGCAGATTGTAAGAGTGACCTCTGAAGGCTGTGGCTCAGTCACACAACTGGCAGAGGAAGATCCAAAGAGATATATTCAGCAGTAGATATATCTACAAGTATAGCTACACATCTGACAGAGGGAGATCCAAAAAGAACAAGTCTTAAGATACTCTCTTGGCCAGGTCAGAAAAATGCCCACCTGACTAAGTAATGTTTACATAATCTGGTGAGTATGCAGAAGGTCAACACTATCTGAATTATGAACAAGGGCATACTACAGCTAGAAAGATGAAAGTGGGACCTATAGATAGGTCAAGAGCAGAGGCATTAATAAAACTATAGTAGGGGTAATCTGAGGGGAATAGGACATGGAGAAATAGGAAAATCTGAGGGGTCCCCCAACATGGATGGTCTTAGACTTAATATAGTTGTCAGGATCCACTGACCACAGAGGCATAGCTTAACTGGACAAATCCTTACTAGGCAGACTCAATGTCCTACACTTATAACCTGGCATCCCAGACAGTTCTAAGCTTTGGATATGGGTGGTGGCAAGTAGATAAAAGTGGGTTAACTAAGTCCAGAGTAGGTCAGAAGGTTTAAGGCTGAAGACTATACTCTGTTGATGGAACCTGGACTCAGGCACAAGTTAGGGCAGTAGAGTTTGTAGGGATGATGGAAGTGGATTGGAGGGTGGATTGGAGACAAGCTGATAGTGATGCAGTGTTAGAAGGGTTGTGAGACAAGTCCAAGGTTAGGAGTGAATATTTGGGATTGTAAAAGTGCAAATGTGGACTATAATAGCAGTTGAAGTGAATTGGGAGACAAGGGAACTTATGCATGCAAAGGAAAAAAGGAAGTAGTTGAATTGAAACAGTGAGAAGGTGAGACAGAGGTGAAAAGAGATAGATTTGAGGAAATAGGACCAGAAATAAAATAAGGACTAAATGGAGACTAGTGCAAATGTAACAGGAGAATATCAGTAATATCAAGACTATTCAACAAGTACTGTTCTATAACTTTATATACTGACTACAGAGACTATTCTAGAGAGGATGGATTGGATGGCAGAGCTTATTAAAAATCCATGGGTCTGGCAGGTGTTGGTTCTAATCAATTAGTGGGCTCTGGTAGTTAGAGGGGTGCCACAATCATTAAGACATTTTGGAGGGACAGGTAAGTCATGGAGAGTCAGTTAGGCATATACTGGAATTAATGAAGGTACCAGAGATTGCCAAAAGAGCATCAAGGTTTGTCAAGAGTTTGTTAGAGATTGCTAGAGGGGTGCCAGGGGCTGCTAGGGGTTAGGTAGGTCAAGGAAATGTTTAGTGGGTTCTCTGGAGGGGGAAGCAGTGTTGGGGGAAGTTTGGGAGGTCTGGGCATGAATTATGACATCATCCCCCCTTTAGCATTGAGACCCTCAAGATGCAGGGTGGGCCAGGGTGTGGGAATTAGTGTTAAAGCATTGAGGCAATTAGAGTTGAAGTAACATTGATCAATTCACAGTAAGCAAAGGTGGCATGGGAATCAAAGTTGAGGTATGGCCACTGTCTATCAGGAAGCTGTTCCTAGTCAAATAAGAGGAATCACAATGAACTCTAGTGCTCCCCAACTTCTTATATATCTTCTTTACCCCCTTTGACCTCAGTTTCAGCATCATTTGCATTGCCTACTCCTCCTTCTTTGGATGACAATTGTATAGAGGTGTGGGCAGAATATGAGGACCACTGGGCAGAGTTCAATGAACAACAGGACCAGAGGAGGGTTGACTGTATATATCATAGTCATAAGTGCAATGGTTCCCTGGCTTGGCTTGACTGACCCTCTCTTCAGAGTTGCATGTGGTGGTTGTCGGGTTGACTGAGGGTACTCCTCAAACCCCAGGGTCATCTGCCTGGCTGGTTCAGGCCCCTCTAACATGTTTGTCCAAGCCTATTATAAGGCCAGGGATGGTCCAGGTTGTTCCAGAAAGGCAGTGAATTCTGTAGGTGGACATTATGCTGGAGCAGTTTGTAGAAGCATTGAGTCAGGTTCAGGGCCCCCCATTGCTCACATGGTGTCAGGCTGAGGCCCTGGTGAGTAGGTAGTTGTTGGTCTAGGAACTTGCTGATGACTCTTTAGTATATCACCATGTCTTTAGTATATCTACTGTGCCTATTGTAGGGAAAATTATAGGTTTGAGGTGCTGGTAGTGGGGTCCCACTGGGACTCCTCAGTCTGCCTTCCATGCCATATGAGGCACAAGAAGTGTTTGATTTCCCAGGAGTGGCACATGACTTGCATGGCTATAGAGCAAGGCTGGGAGATAGAGTGGGTGAAGGGTCAGATAGAGAAGGAGCACAAAGGAAGGTTGTCAGAAGATATTCCCCTAAGAAAGGTTGGACTGCTGCAGAGTGGATGCAAGGAGGGGGTACCCACTATATAGGATAAGGAAAAGCAGAAGGTGTTCCCCCTTCTAGAGGCTGGGCTGAGTAAGAGTGTTGGGGCAGCAATGGGGGGTCCCCCAGAGCTCTATATGTATTCTCTGGGTTCCAGGGCTCTCATAGGTTGTTCAATAGATCTTCTAGAGTTGACTTCTCCAGCACTGGGGGTCTCTAATGCATCAGAGCAGCTATTGTAGCAATAGGTGGAGGTGATGACAAGGTTGTTGATGGTGCAGGAGGATGAAATTCAATAGTTTGGCAAGGATCAGGCTACAGCATAGAGAGAGTAGAGGGAGGTGGCACAAAGGACTATGAAGTAGTTGTTGGAGGTGTGGGGTCTGCAGAAGCAGCTGGCCCAACTGAAGATGCCAGGGGTGGGGCAGTCAGAGTTGTAGGCAAGTTCAGCAAGGAAACAGGGGGGTTGCAAGGTAGAGGTGGCCCAGGTGGCAATCAAGAAGGGGGGGAGATGCAAGGAGTGGCTTGCCAGCAAAGCAGCCTCAGGGAGGCAGGGTGTTTGTAAGGGCAACCTTTGGAGGCTGAAACTGAAATCATACAGCTGGCAAAGGAAGATCCAAAGTCTATTCAGAGCTATGCTACATATATAGATCTGGCTACACACCTGGCAAAGGGAGATCCAAAGAGAACAAGTCTGAGGATTCCCTATGCCCAATGTGACCTTCTAGGCTTCTGAACCATGGGACTAACTATACAGTGATAGACAGTTACATGCCCTCTGTAATGTGCTCCTATTTGTCATACAACCAACAGGGAGTTTGGGACAGAAAAAGTGAGGTGAAGTGAGGTGAGGTGAGGTGAGGTGAAGTGAGGTGAAGTGAGTTGAGGTGAACCCTAACCTCATAGACCAAAGTCATGTGCCATTGTCAATCTGTCACTACATGTGATGGTGGTTCTGAGATAAAATGATCCAAGATGAAGTGAAGTGAAGTGAGGTAAAATAAGGTGAAATGAGCCAAACTGAGTGGTCCCTGACATCACCCCCCTTCTACAGTGCAGCATCCCAATGTACCTGAGCAGAAAAACTCCTGAATTGCCCTATCTGCTGCAAAAATGGGGAGAATGCCTTGAATTGCCTTTGGGGCATTGAGGTGTCTTTGGTAAAATTCCTGCACTCAGGTTGGTGCATGTACATTCTCTTACAGTTCCCAAGATATGTCCTCAATGTCATAACCCTTCCACTTCACCTTGAACTGTAGCTTTCCTTGAAACAACCTACTATTCAATATCTCCTCCACCTTGTACTCCTCCTCATTGTTGACTAGCACTGGTGGTGGCAGTGGTTTTGGGCATTGACCTGGAATGGAATCTTCTTGTGCTGAAAATAGCTTGACTGTATTGAAGACTGGATGTAGTTGCTATAGACTGACCAGGAGTTTCAACCTGTAAGCTAATTGCCCTACTTGTCTCTCTACCTTAAATGGCCCTAGATGATGGTGAGACAGCTTTTGGGATGGTCATAGTATCTTAATGTCTGAACTGTCCAGATACATCCAATCTCCTGGTTTATATACTGGGGCTGGGGTTCTTCCTCCATCATAATATTGTGCCATGTCCTCTATTGCTTTTGTCAATGCTGCTTTTACCTCCTCTTGTACTCTCCTCATTTTCTCCACAAACTCATCCACTGTCTTAGTCCCTGAGGGTCTTTCTTGGGGCTCAAAACCTATACATGGATATTGGCCTGTGTCCAGGAAAAAAGGGGTTATCTGAGTAAAGGAGTGGATATGATTGTTATACTGGAATTCTGCATCAGGTAGCAGCTCATCCCAATCATATTGCCTCTCATTGTAGAACAATTGAAAATACTGCTCCAGCTCCTAGTTTACTCTTTCTGTCTGTCCATTGGACTGAGGGTGATAGGCTGTGGTTGTGTGAAGCTTTATCCCCAATAATCTGTATAGCTCTCAAGTGAACTCTGCCATAAATTGAGGGCCCCTGTTTGAACCATAGCCATCCAATAACCCATGAAGCTTCCAAACATTTTTCTAATACAGACTGGCTGCTCCCAATGTAGAACAAGTGGTGTAGGTTGGGATAAAATGAGCCTGTTTCCTATAGAGGTCTACTACCACTATGATTGCATTGTACCCATAGGTATCTGGAAGTTCTACAATGAAGTCTACTGATGCCACAGTCCATCAGCTAGTAGGGATCAGCAGAGGGTGTAGCTGACCCATAGGTGGTTGGTGGTGTAGTTTAGTGCATAGGCATAGGTTGCATATACTTGTGTAGGTGTCAATATATTAAGACATTTGAGGCTACCAGTAGTTTCTTGACACCAGCTCCAATGTCTTCCATCTACCTAGGTGTCCTGCCATGCATGAGTCATAGTGTTGTTCTACAATGCACCATTGGAGCTCTGGAATGTTAGGCACATAGATCCACCCCTGAAAAGTCAACAGCCCATCCTGCAGACCTCATTCCTCTGTATGTGCTGACTTCACCCTGCTGACCTGTTGTTTCTGTAAGGCATGTGCTGTCTGTGCTACTATATCCTCCTGTGCACCTTGCCAATTTCCCTGCCTTATGTCTCTGAGAATGGCTGCCTCCTCCCCTTGGGCTACAATCCCTTCTAAAGGCTGGATGCCAAAGAGCTCTGGTTTTAAGAGCACAATGCTATTGTTGTCAATGGCTCCTGTGCCATGGTCTGCTCTCCTAGATAAGGCATCTGGCTTGCCCATACTCTGTCTGGGTTTGTGGTGCAATGAGAAGTCAAAATTGGCCAGATACAAGGACCATCAAGCTTGGCATCTGTTTAGCTTCTTTGCTGAACAAAAATATTCCAGGTTCTTGTGATCTGTTTAGATTTCAAATTTATATCATGCATCCTCCAGAAAATGTTGCCACTCTTCTAATGACTGAATGATAGCCAATATTTCTTTATTGTAAATGACATAATTTCTTTCTACCACATTGAGACTTTTGGAGTAGAAGGCCATGGGATGCCATTTCCCATTCTTCTTTGACTGTTGGGACAAGACTGCTCCTATAGCAAAGTTAGAGCTGTTGGCTTTGATACAAAAAGGAGTATTATCATCTGGAAACATTAGGACAGGTTTCAAGGTAATAGCTTGCTTAAGGGCATCAAAGGCAGCCTGTTGTAAAGACTCCTACTGCCATGACACATCCCTGCTGGTAAAGTCAAACAAGGGGCATGCATGGTGAGAAAAGTCCTGAATGAACCTCTGGTAGAAGTTAGTAAAGCCCAGGTGAAAGCCTGCACTTCCTTCTTGTTCCTTAGTTCTGGCCATTCAGCCATATTTGCCACTTTAACAGGATCCATCTCTGCCACACTATGTGAAATAATCAGGCCTAGGTACTCCACTTTTGTCTGCTTGAACTTGCACTTCTTGGGTTTCAGATAGAGTTAGTACTGACAAAGACATTCCAGGACTATATATGTAATCCAACAATGTCCTCCAAGGTCTTAGTGTAAATGAGTATGTCATCTAGATATACACAGACAACACCTTCCACAATCAGATCACAGAAAATGTCATTCATCATGGTCTAAAAGGTGGCAGGGCTATTTGTGAGGCTAAAGAACATTACTAAAGGTTCAAAAAGTCTGCAATTTGTTTCAAATGCTGCCTTCCACTCATCTCCCTCTTTAATCCATACATTGTTGTAACCTCAATATACATCCAGCTTGGTAAAACAACATGCGCCACAAAGGTTATTCACAAGTTTGAAGATGAGGGGAAAAGGGTAGTGGTTCTTCACAGTCATTGTATTTAAGACTCAATGGTCTTGAATCAGATGGAGGGACCCATCCTTCTTCTTAATAAAGAAGACTGAGGAGGCCATGGGAGACTTTGAAGGTCATATTTGTCCAGAGCTGAGGTTTTCCTATAGAAAGGCATCCAGCTCATCCTGTTCCTGTGGCATAAGTGGGTAAATCTTGCAACTTGAAGGATCTGCCTTTAGAACCAGCTCAATAGCATAGTCCCATTGTTTATACTCTGGAAGAGAATTCAAAGATGCTTTGGCAAATACTTCCTCAAAATCCTTAAGGTATTGGAGGATCACCTTGCTTGAGGTCTTTGGCGTTAAGTTTGCTGCAAATGCCTCAGCTAGTCATTGAGAGGTGGTCTGACTAGCTCTTATCTCTGCCTTGGTGGGAGGGAGGCAAAGAGTAGTTGCATAAATTTGATCCCCCACTTCAATAGCCTTGTCTGGGAACTCTGGGTCTGGAGCATGGCTTGACTTCCCTGCTTCACTATCCTCCTCTTGGCTACTACATCCACCTCCTCTGATATCCTCATAGAGAGCCTCTCTGTGAGGGAATGCCAGTTGGAGGGGGGGAGGTTCAATAAGTTAAGATCAGCATAGAGGAAAGGGAGAGCATAACAGGCACATATGGCTGTGTACTCATGGACCTCTGCTCTGTGTTCCTCTCAGGCTTCTCCTGCATAGATAGCACAATGATGTGGGCATTGACTCATCTTTACCAATTCCTTACCCCAGTCAATTTCTGGATTATGTTCTCAGAGCCAAGTAAACCCCAGGATTATGTCCTGCCTTTGTAGTTTGGTCACTGCAAAAATGGCCCATTTGGAGTGACTCTGATAATGAAGGACTAGATCCACAATGGAGCAGATAGATCCAGCTTCATTGGGGGTACCATCAATGTTGTAGACTGGGATTGGATGCAACAGGGGTCAGGTGGTGAGATAGTGTTGCTTCACATAGTCTGTGTCAATGAAAAGGCCCATAGCCCCACTGTCTAGCAGGGCCATCACACTTAAGATCTGCTGCATGTCTGTTGTCTCTAGTTCCACCTACAATTTCAAAGAATTTTGAGATGGAGTGGTGGCAACAATATAATGGCAATGGAGGTAATATTTCTAAGCAGGAATCTTTTCACATGACTGAGGAACAGTTTCCTTTATACTAGGGTTGAGCAAAGAACATTGTATATTGGAGAGGGTGCTTATGTTTTCTGTCTTGAGGTCAGCAGTATGTTGAGAGGCATCTACCTCTATAGGATTGCCAGCTGGCAAGGGGCAAGAAGGCAAGGGAGTATTGAATTGCATTGGTTTGGAAAAGGCAGAGGGGCTTGAAAGTGCCAAAGTTTGAGGTGGCACTCCTGCCCTTAGTGCCAAATTAAAGCAAGGATGAGAGATACTAGGCTGGTGATGTTGAAGGGCCCTCCTCAATTCCATGAGCTGCCATTGTTCTCAAGCCACCTTGTACCAGATCTCAATCCACTCATCATCTGGTCATCCTTTGACCATACTGTCAATGCAGTCTATGAGGAATGGATGGAGCTCTTCTCTGAATGTGAGGCAGAGTTGCAATCTATCTGCAAACCCAGTCTGTTTAACCAATGCCTGGAAGGAGTTGACATATTTATCCAATCTTTTTCCTTGTCCATACTGGTCCCTATCCCAAAGGGACAATGCTGCCATTTTTACTAGGTCCAAAGGGAAAAACTCAGCACAAAAGTCATGTTCAAATGTGTTTTAGTCCACAAAACTGCAGACTCCACTAGCCCTTCAGAAGATGTGTAATGCATAGGTAGAAGCACAACCCAACTTCATGTAGGAGAGGACCCAAACAATCTTCAGTTCATCCAAAGCAAAAGCTTTGCCACTCAGCTAGATATAAGTGATGCAAGACTGCAAGAATTGCTCCTCAGTCTTTTGGTCTCCATTGTAAGCATTTGGAAGTGCTGGGTAAGGTATTTTTGCCCACACCACTGTCTTGAGATCAAATCAGGGCAGTAGTGCAGTTGTAATAGGAGTAGGAATGTCTGGAAGGGTCTACAAGAGAATAGGGAGACATTCCAATAAAGTTTGTAAGAAGTGGGCAATAGTTTCTGTGGATTGGCATAAACCTGCAAGCTCATTGGTGTGAAGGGTAAGGGAAGTTTGAGTAGACTGCACCTAACAAACAGTGCCAAGCTTTATCCTAAGGATTGGAAGTTCCCTTGAAGTCTGCTGACAAAGTTGGAGTAGTCATATCAGCTCCAGAATGAAACACAAGGGTGAGGAAGGACTTCTAGGGGCAAGATTTACTCTAGCAGTTAGAAGGGCTTCTAGACTGACATGAGGAGACTTGTTCTGCTGTAAGGGAAACCTTTGGAGGCTGAAACTAAAATCACACAGCTGGCAAAGGGAGATCCAAAGTCTATTCAGAGCTATGCTATATATACAGATCTGGCTACACACCTGGCAAAGGAAGATCCAAAAAGACCAAGTCTAGAGGTAGATTGAGTTTGTAGGTGTGAGTTGAGACCTTCTGGACAATCTTGAAGGGGCCAAGTTGCTTATAGTCAAGCTTAATAGAGGGTCTGTGGGTCTTGAGGTTGTGCCAGTCAAACCATACCAGAGTCCTAGGGGTTCAGTTGGGAGTGGGGTTGTATTGAATGTTAACATGTGTAGAGTAGGCCTGGTTAGTGGTACTGATTTGTCCCAGAGGAACTGGTGAAAAGACCAGAGATCTTCTGTAACTTTATGGGCAACATGGGAGGGGATGTCCTTGAATGATAGGGTGAGGCAGGGGTTATATTCTTTGTTTGCATAGAAGGGAGAGACTCCAGTCACAAAGTGGGGGGTGTTGTTATAAGTAAACTTAGTGAAGAGAAGTTCTACACACCAATTGTTCTGTAAGTAGTTAATATAAAGGCAGAGATACTGTTCTAAAGTCTGGTTCACTTATTTGGTCTGCCTATTGGTCTCCAGGTGGTAGGCAGTTGAGAGGTTGGTTTTGATTTCAAGCACCTTACATAGTGACTGCCAGAATTGGAAGACAAACAGCAGTCCATGGTCAGAGACAATGTCATCCAAGAGTCTGTGCTTGGAAGAAAACATGTTCAAGGAATAGTCAGGCAAGCTCTGGAGCATTATTCATGGTGTGGCAGAGGACAAACAGGGCTTGCTTGGTGAGCCAGCAGACAACTATGAGAATTGCATGGAAGCCTTCAGATTCAGAGAGTTCAACAATTTAGTCTATTAATATTGAGGACTAGGGGCAGTGACCAATAGGGAGGGGTTTTAACAGGCTGTAGGGGCAGTAGCAGGGTACTTTGGCTCAGAGGCAGGATTCACAAGCTCATACATATTGTGTGATGTCCTTCTTCATCCTTGGCTAAAAGTAAGTTGAGGAGATGAGCTGAACAGTCTTATAGATACCTGGATGTCCCCAGAGTTTGTGGTCATGATGTTGTTGAAGGATGTTGAGGCAAATGGATTTGTGGTTCAGAGCATAGATCCTTCTTTTCTAGAGTAGGAGTCAATGGCCTGAGGATAGCATGAAAGGTTGGTTGGTTGAAGAGTTGTTGGCAGAGGGATTCCAGGGTCTATTTTGAACAAAGGAGCCATCTGGGGGTGCATTTCAGATCTGGTAGAGAATTCCCTCTTTGTTCATGATCAGCACAGCATAGAGGTGTTCAGGGGGAATTACCACCCAATAGTTAAATACATTCTGTTTGACCCCAAATGACTTCTTTAGGTACATGTCAGGCCTCTAGGTAAGAGCATTGGGTTTTGTACCAAGTTATCTGGGGCAATAGTGGATGGTGAAGTCATATTTGGAGAGGGTTTTGGACCACCAAGCTTGTTATCAGCTGAGTTGTTTGGTGGTAGTGAAGTATTGGAGGTTATTGTGGTCAGAGTAGACTTGGATGCAGTATGGAGCTTCTTTGAGGTATGCCCTCCACTGTCAGAAGGCCTCAATAATGGCAAGGAGTTCCTTGTCATAGCTTTTATAATTCAGCTTAGTAGAGAGCATTGAATGGGTGTAGAAGGCAACAGGGTGGAGGTCCTTTCCTCCAGAGTCTGACTGGGAGAGTATTCCAGCAATAGTGTAGTTGGAAGTGTTGCATTCAAGTACTATAGGTAGGGTGGGGTTGAAGTGGCAAAGAATTGGGGCAGAGGTGAAGGCTTTCTTGAGAAGGGTGAACATAACTTGGTACTTACTGTCCCAAGGAGCTGGACTTGGAAGTGGAGGTCATTATTATGCACAAGGGCACTATCATGGTACTGGGTAATTCTGGTCAAGGTGGGGCTTCCATTGAAGAGTTGGAGTTCCAGGGGTTTATCTAATGTACTTTGGGGAGTGTCTAGCTGGTTACTAATGAAGATGCCAGAGGCTCCACTGTCAACAAGGGCTGGGAGGACCATTGAGGAGTTGCTGAGTCAAATGTTAATGATAAAGGATCATGCCAATTTTGAATGAAGTTAGGAGAGGGTTTGGGGTTTACTCATGGTGTCCTCCAGAGTTTTGAGATGAGGTGAGACATCAAAGAGGACTGGCCTAGGGCCAGCTAAGCTATTCTGATCAAGGAGGAGAGTGAGGCTAGACCAGTCAATGCAGAGATTGGTGGAGCAGAGCCATAGAGAAGCCTAGGATGATGGGGATGAAGGTATGTAACTTGGTGATCAGTAGTCAGAGGTTCTGTTGATGTCCATTGGTGAAGGTCATGGTCATTTTCATGCAATGAGTGATGTCTTCAGTGGAAGTAGGGTCACTATTGAGGAGTTTAAGGAGAATGGAGGTGAGGAGGCATCAGAGATGCTGTGGGGCAAGTGTTGCCAGAAACTCATTAATGAAGTTGTCAGTGGCATCACTATTGACCAGGGTGGGGACTAGGGTTGCAGAGGAGGGGAGGGTGGTGCAGAGGAGTAGGATGTGGGTGAAGTGGAATGGAAGGTATGCTGGAAGGATGTCCAAGGATAAGACCATTGCATGAAGAGATATTACCAGGGCAGAGAAGATGTGGGTGTCTAGTCTGCAGTCTAGTACATCTTCAAGACCTAAACTGCAGGCTTGTTTCCTGTGAATTTTAGTTGCAGTCCTTGCTATCAATAGTCCATATGGCACATCCCATTACCTGGCATTTAGGGCAATTATTGATGAAATGTCTCTGCTTACCACATAGAATGTAGGCACCCTCCTTCTATCACTTCTCCTCTATCTCCTCTAGTATATTGATCCAAGGCTTATTCTGAATCTTGTTTGCATAAATGGCCTCCCCATCTTCAGTGGAGTCCAGAGCATTGCTGGGGTCCTGGGACTCATCAGGGTCAGTGCCCAGAGGTTTTGGAGCCTCAAGAAGATTGATAGCATTTAACTAGGTGACTGGGCAAGGTCCCAGAGGTCAGTTGGCACTGGGGAGTCCTTGTCCAGGGGAAATGTAGGGTGTGTGATTGGCTGGCATTGCTGGCAGTGGTGGTTAATTTCCATTCAGTGCTTTGGGTTGTCAGTTCTTGTTGCTGGGAGTGTTCCAGGCAGTTTGGGGGTTTGTATTTTTGCTCTAGTCTTTCCAGTATCATTGATTGACCTGAGTGATAAGGACCTTGTAACTGTCATAGGTGGTCTGTTTGGGCACAAGGTGGAGGACATCCTTAATTTGCTGGGGTAGAGCACAATAAAAAGCAAATTGGAGGGCATTGTAGTTCCAGCCAGTCTTATAGGCTTCTTATTCAAACTAGACAATGAAGGTGGTGAATCTTTTGTTGTTATGCATCCAGAGATGGAAGAGGTTCTCCTCTGCTTCTGCTATGGTGTCAAATACTCCAAACTTACTGGAAAATTCCTGAGTGAAAGCAAGTCAGTTGAAGAGCATGGAGTTATTGGGGTCAAACCAAAGGAGAGCTGTATAGTAGTCAAAGGCAATTCCTTGTAGATACAAGGCAACAAAGGCTACTCATGAGTTCTTGAGTTGAAAAGTAATAGGCTTAGCTTGAAACATAGTAAGGCATTGCATAAGAAAGATCCTCCACTTCCAAGAGTCATGGCTAGTGAAGGGTTTGAGTTTCTGTAGGTCAAGTTTTCTCTCTGGGGTTAGCATATTACAGGTGTCATCTGGAGAATTCAAGGCTTGGGGCAGAGGTCTGGCATTGTAGTAGTAGTAATAGTTATTTTCATTGCTGTGTTGTCAGGGGAAATTGTCCATAGCCAGGCTCTATTTATCTGGGGGTCCACTAGTGAAAGATTCTCTGCCACTACCTGAGGGAGGTCCCAGAGCCCAGTGAGGGGGAGGAGGCTCTCTCAGAGGTTGTTGTCCAAAGCCATTAGTGTCAGTAGATCAATTAGGGAGAGAGTTCAGTGGGGATTGAGGGGGTTTGCAAAAAAGTCTGGGGGCTTCTAGGCTGGGGGGTTGGCATGGGGGGCTCAGGGCACCTTGGCAGGGGAAAGTTGTGTTTAGGAGGACATTACCCCAGGGGGCATGGGGGTTAAGGTGAAGTAGTCTGTTATAAAAGAGGCTGAGAATCATATTGCCAGGGGTAGGTTCTCCTCTAGAAGCTCCAGTTTCATTGATATAGGAGAGGGTGTGATTAGAAGCATGGTCATCATCAGCAGGGGTTTGGGGGAATTTTTGAGTATGGGATTCAGGTTTGGGGGAGTTGGTCCTTAGGGCAGAAGGTGCTGTTGGCAGGGTTTTGCTATGCTTTTTATGTGTGGGGTTTGGGTTTAGTGGGCTGGTTCCAAGTGTGGAAGGTGCTGGGGACAGTGTTGGCCCTGGGGTAGATAGAGAGACTCAAAGTGCAGGTAGTGGGCTGGTCAAAGAGTCCTCTGGCAGGGTTGAGAAACCTCAAGATGTAGGATGCTGCATTGAGTTTCTTCTGATGATAAGAGGTGGGGGCCATGGTTTTCATTTGTACTGCAGCAGGTTCTCTCTGCATATAGAAGGAGTAAGTGGGGTCCACTGGGTCCTCAAAGTGCTAGGGGTTTAGACTTGTGTAGATTTCTTCTCCCAAGGTGTGGAGTTTGTTTTAAAGGTTGGTGTCAATCCCCAGAGTACTCTATGTGGTTTCTAGGAGGGTGCTCTGTAGGAAGTACTTGTTAAAATTGAGGAGATGATCTGCCCATACCTCTGGGATACCATTAGTGTTGGGATGCCCAAGGTTGACCAGCAGAGTGCAAGCATATTTGGCAAACTCTGCAGGAGTGAGGTGGAGGGAGCAGAGAATTTTGTTGCACTGTTAGAGGTAGGTTTTGATCCATTGTTGTCTTGGGGAGAATGGGGCAGGTGCAGGGAGTAGAAACTGGGAGGAGGAGTAGTTGTTGAGTTGCTCCAGGGGGCCCAGAGGTGCAGCAGGGTGTGGGTAGGCATAGTAGTGGGTGAAGGGGGCATAAATAGAATGGGGTAGGGTTGGGGATACTCCAGGTAGTCCTCTGGAGTACAAGTGGGGAAGGAGCCCATTAGCAGGGAATGTCAAGGGGTGGTGCTATCTAGGGGGTACTCCCTGACTGACAAAGGGGGTGTAGAATGTAGGGTCTGGATCTGAAGTCCAACAATAGGGGTGTAGGGGTCTGAAGGTGGCCCTGAATAGAACTGAGCATATTAATTTTCAGGAACTGGCCTACTATAGGCATCAGTTAGGTAACTGAGGAGATTGTATGTGAGGTTATATGCAGACATTAAGAACAGAGCAAGGGAGAGTCTTGACATTATGTCAGGTTCCACTGATTACAGGGGCACAGCTTAACTGGGCAAATCCTTACTAGGTGGACTTGATGTCCTACACTTATAATCTGGCATCCTATACAGTTCTGGGCTTTGGATATGGGTGGCAGTAAGTAGACAGAAGTGGGTTAACTAAGTCTAGAGTGAGTTGGAACAGACTGAAAACTATGCCCTGTCAATAGGAGCTGAAGTTGGGCATGAGTTAGGGCAGTAGAGTTTGTGGGGACAACAAAAGCAGATTGGAGGGCAAATCAGAGACAAGCTAATAGTAACACAGTATTGAAAGGATTGTGAGACAAGTCTGGAGTTAGAAGTGAACATTTAGGATTGTAAAAGTGCAAATGTGGACTGTAGCAGCAGTCAGAGTGAATCAGGAGACAAGGGAACTTAGGCATGTAAAGGAGAAAAGGAAATAGTTGAGACAAGATGGTGACAAGGTAAGACAGAGGCAAAAAGAGATAGATTTCAGGAAAAGGGACCAGAAATGAAATAAGGACTAAACAAAGACTAGTGCAAATATAATGGGAGAATATTGGTAATATCAAGACTACTTCACAAGTACTGTTCTATAACTTTATATACTGACTATAGGGACTACCCCAGAGAGGACAGGTCAGATAGTGGGGCTTGTTGGAAAGGTGTGAGGCTTGTTGGAAATGCATAGGGCTTGTTAGAAATGCATGAGTCTGGCAGGTGTCAGTTCTAATCAATTGGTGGGCTGTGGTAGTTGGGGGGGTGCCATGATTGTTGAGACATTCTGGAGGGACAGGTAAGTCATGCAGGGTCAGTCAGGCATGTACTAGGATTAATAAAGGCACTGAGGATTGCTAAAAGAGCTTTAAAGTTTGCCAGGAGTTTGTCAGAGATTGCCAGAGGGGTGCCAGGGGCTGCCCAGGGGTTGGGTAGGTCAAGAAAATGTTTAGTGGGTTCTCTGAAGGGAGAAGCAGTGTTGGAGGAAGTTTGGGAGGTCTGAGGATAGATTGTAATAATAGTGAAGATAGTATGAACTTGTTTAGGGTAAAATTGTAGTAAAGTAATTACAAGGCACAACTAGCAGCACTCTTAAGAGAGAGTCTAGCCAAAGTACCTGTCTGAGTGTCTGTAATTTACTATTTATAATATAGCTATCTATAATGTATTATTAGAGACAGACATACAATTCTTATATAAATAGTCTTTTAGAGAACAGATGGCATTTTTAGTACTGGATAACAAAAAATAACAGATAGTCCTATTAGTAGTCACTATCACTTGCAAATCTTGGACTTTATGCCACTTTCTACAATCTGAATAGAACAGCTGTAAGGATGACCTCTGTTAAGAAAAAGGTCCTTCCACTAGTACAGATGGTAAACAGAGAATCCTTGCCCAATATGCACCTTTAGAAGTGTTCTTGAGGAATGATATGAGTTGGAAGACATGTCCTTCTAGTTTTGTGCATAGTCCTATATGAGGAATATGTGGATATAGCAGGGAGAGGAGGTTATAGTAATGAGGGTAAAAGACAAGAACAGGCAAGTGATTATAGACAATATATGGAGAGAAGACAGCTGGAAGGATTCTAGCAAGAGGGAACTAATCAAGAAGGCTAAAATTGCTAAGGATCTGATAGAAATCTAAGGCCTGGACAGCCTCAAAGTGGAATTCATCATGGTGCAAAAGCTAAAGAATAGTGGAATGCTGTATATACTGGGAAACAGTGACACTGCTAAATGGCTCATGGAGGTGATATAGAATCATAACTAACTCACCCTCAGTCTGTGCATAACAATTGACTGAGGGTGTCCAATGTCCATTATAGTATATATATGCATTCATTTCTTTGTTCTCTGTGGCTCTGGCTTAGACATACTCACAGTATCCCTATATGCCAGATTGCAACACTCCTGCTCACTATGAGTGTTCAGTATTCATTGACTCCTCCTCATATAGAATTCTGTATACTGAGTAATGTGCAGAGCTTGGAGAATTTTGGGGTAGGGAATGCCTTTGTGAATATATCTGCAACATTATCTTTTCTATTTAAATAGTGTATAGTGATTTCTTTTGAGGCAATGCATTCTTGAAAAAAGTGATACTTTATATCAATGTGTTTTACATGCTGGTGTAATATTTGGTCTTTAGACAGGTTGATAGCAGAATTGCCATTGTAGAGTAGTGTTGTTACATTACCTTGAGCATACTCTATTGCTATCAAGAGGAATCACAGCCAGATGCATTTCTGAACACCCTCAAATGCTGCTATATATTCTGCTTTACACATGGAAGCCACAACTGTTTCTTGTTTGCACATCAACCATAAAATGACACTGGTGCTCAGACTCTAAGCATACCCCCCCACACTCCTCCTAGTGTTCAAGCAGTTAGCCCAGTTAGAGTCAGTAAAGCCTAATAGTACAATCAGCTGGTTGCTCCCCAGGGACAGTTCAAGTATATAAGTACCTTTAAGATAATGGAGTATCCATATTGCTGCATTCCAGTGTGTCTGCATATAGCAGTCCAGATACTGCAATAGCTCCTGCATAGCATATTGAATATCTAGTCACATAGACACTGCTAACTATAGCAGTCCTCTTACCAATCTCCTATAAAGTATTTAGGATATTTTCTCCAGCTCTTCAGATGTCAACCTTTGATCTATTGATATGTCTGAGCTTGGTCTCTGAGCCCATTAGTATTGACAGTAGGGCTATGTTCAATTGACCAAATTGTTTCACTAGCCTGTCAATCAAAACTGTTTGTGACAAATAGACCCAGTAAGCATTGTAATGCCAATTTACAGCAATACTAAGAATGTGTTTGGATATATCCTAGTCTATAATTGTCCATATGCTTGCCATATTCCATTTAAAGTCCCTGTTTGCCTTCTTTGTGCTAGCAATTGCAAGGAAATCATTGACATGCATTCCTATAATCACTGTCTCAGCATCATTTTTCCAATAGTACATACAAGCTTTGCAGGCCACTTATATGAATCTCCATCTCTTCATATGCCTGTCTATAGTCTTATTCCAAGTTCTTCCCACTTGTTTCATACCATAAAGTCCTTTCATCAACTGACACAACAGACCTCCCCTTCCCCTTCCTCTTAAACCCCTTTGGCTGTTCTATAAAGACTATCTCCTCTGACAGTACCCCATTCAAGAATGTCATCTTCATGTCAATTTGGCTTGCAATCCAGCCTATCAATGTAGTGAGATGCAGCAGAATTCTTCAGGATTCTGTATGTGCTGTTGGTGAGGTAGTATACATATAATCCTTACTGTAGATTTAGTTAAATCCTTGCACTACATGGCATGTCTTAAACTAAGTGATTTTCCTGCTCTTGTTGCATTTGATTGAGAAAACTGGTCTGCCCTTAGGATGCAGTGTCTCTGGGGTACCAACTTCTACACACTCATCTCCTTTAAAATTGAGCTCTTCCCAATACAACTCTTTCTATCTTGCTCCATCTGCTGAATTCTTCATTTCATCCTATGTTCTCAGGGCATCTGGATTGGTTTCTGGGTCCAGGTCCTATAGGTCTTTGAATGTGTCAACCACTGACAGTATTTGATCAAGATTGAGGTCCTGCCCCTAGTCTACATTGATGTTGTTGTTCCTGATCTACTGTAGCTCTTCTGCCACTGCTCTCCTCCACTCAGCTCTCTCTTCTCTTATATGCTCTGCTACTCTCTTTGACTCTCTTATAGCCTTCTTGGTTTGTCTCTTTCCCATCTCTACCACTCACCTTCTCTGTTGTAATTATTGTCCTTATTAATCAATGAATTTGAGGCTCTTGTTGAGGTTTAACTGCTACTGCAGGTGAGTTGTCTGGTTACATCATAGGTGGCACATACAGAGTTGATTCAGGTATAGGTGGAACTTTATCATCCTCTTTAGCACACTTGGTAAGGGTGGTGGTAGCATTCTTTCTAATAGATCTCATGCTTGGTAAATCTGAGTCAGATTCATTAATATCTGGAGGCTGTTGATCCTGCATTATTGTTTGGCTTGGAATGTTATTATGGCCCTTGATAAACTGAACATGGTAGGAACTATAAACCTTTTCAGTGGCTCAACCATAGCACCAGTAGGCTTCAGAGTTGAGGTCATATCCAATGAGCATGCATTCAATACAATGTTTATACACTTTGAGATTATGTTTATTCTGTATTAAGACTAAGACTTAACATCCTATATCATAAATATATAAGTAATTAGGCCTTCTTCTATGCCACAATTTGTCTGAAGTGACATATACTGTTGATGTTTTGGTCTTTCCATGCAAGTGAGCTGCTGTCAGATAGAACTCATCCCATAGATATGCCAGACATTTTTCTGCTAACCTCATTATACAGGCTTTTCTCATAAGTGTTTGATGCATACATTCCATATACTAAATGTGGGCTGATGTGACTGACCCCCAGTATAATCCCCTTTTCCTTGTACCATCTATTATATAATCTACTTTTAAACTCTCCATCATGACCTGTTTGCAGGATCTTTATATATAGTCCTATTTCATTTTCACATGCATTAATCTATAACCTTAGCTTATTGAACCCACCACCTTTTGTTTTGAGAAGAATCAACTACAGTTTATTTGTATAGTCATCAACTATATTTAAATATAATTGTTTCCTGTATAAGACATAACTGCTGACTGCCCTGCCAGGTCCACCCAGACCTTCTCCAGCTTTCTCATAGCTCTATGTCCCTCCCCCTCCTCTCTCTCCTTCAGTACCAGTGTCCTGGCCTGTTTACTAAGAATACAATGGTTACATTTAGAGGGCTTGGAGAGAAAGGAGGATGGCATACCTTAGATCATATCTACATATGCCATCTCCAAAATAGACTGATAATTTGCATGTCCAAGCCTGAGATGCCAAGATTGGAGGTTGGAAGGGGAGTGTACTACAAAGGCATAGTCTCCAAGGAGGTTGAGAGCATAAAGGTCATGACCAAATAGTAAGGTGGCAGTGCCAATCAGGTTTCCATTGCTCTTTTTGGTCATTGTAGTGCCAACATTGTCAAATATAGTGACTATGCCAATCTGCTTTGCCATCTTGCTTACAGACAGTAGTTGCACTATGGATGTGAGCATGTAGACTGTGCTTCTAAGTTTGAGGTAATTTCCTTCCCCAATATACAAGCAGATTGTGCCAACAACTGTTACCACTATAGAGGATCCATCTACTCCACAGATAGCTCTCTCTCTCTCTCTTTAATTGGTGTAATAACTATAAAGTCAGTGATGTTGGGAGAGATATATACAGTTGCTCCAGAGTCTGTGAAGAATGGGTCTGTTAAATGACTTTCATAAAATAGGACTGACACAATATCATGCTTGGTGTTCTTGCTCCAGTTAATACTAGTTTTCAGCTCCTCCTCAATAATGACCTAAGCATTAAGCTCAAGGCCATCAACCTCAGTGAAAGACCCACTTGTTGGTAGTAGCCATTCTTGTAAACTCAGGCTTTGATACACTGGTCCTTGTCATCTGCTTTATAAGGTACACTGCAATTGTATTTGAATTACCTTCAAGGATGAATGCACTGCTACCCATGGGCATGATGGTAAGTCTTGAGGTTTTCCTCTTCTTTTTATCTCTTTTCAGGTTCTTGTAGTATACAAAGCAGGCCTTCTTGGATTCTTTGACTATATTCCCCTCTATAACCCCCCTTCTTCAAGGATGCACCACAGGGCCATGTGCCCTGTGTAGACTTGGATAGGGCACTCTTGAGCTTTGCATACCAAGCAGGTCAGGTTGCTTGCCCTAAAAGGTTTTATGGCAAAAGCAATAGGAGAGTATTTAGAATTGTAGAAGTGGACTTATTGGCCTCCAGCAGGGTTTGTTCTTTCTCTAGAAACATCCTGATCTCCACTGGCTCATACTTTTTCATATCACCCACCTGTCCCTAAGTTATAAGATATAGTTGATTGGATGTATGTAAATGACTTTTCCAAGAGGGCAGACAACATAGCAATTGACTTTAAAAGGTCCTTAGTGACCTTTTCTGCATTAAAGGCATAGTCAATCCTTTTAAAAATTACATTGACTGTCTTTGTGAGTGGCTCTAATAGTATGTGCTTAATGGTAAGTGCCTCCTACTATAAGGAGACTAGTGCATGTGCTTAATGGTAAGTGCCTCCTACTGTAAGGGGACTAGTTTTCCTAACCATTCCACCCTTGCCTAGCTTAGTCTATGGGGATTGGCACCTCTATCTAACCAACCTCTGGACCACCTGATCCTTCTTACCCCTTCACTGTCTTAGCTCCCACACCTAATAGGTATATTGTACTTGGCATGTAATGTATTGTTGTCTATTATTGATTCTTCTACTACTAGACTCAATTAGTCAATAGTTCATAGTCACTGGTCTCTGCTTTGTCATAAGGCTGTAGTCAGCAGCCTCAGAGCTTAGTTATAGATACTTAGTCATCCAGTAGTCTTGTAGTATATAAGGGGACTTGGAGATAAGATATCTCCAGTCTACACAATAGCATTGCTTCTGTGTTTCTTCACTAGCATAACCATGAGCTCAGCCAGTGTGGCCCTTTGCTTTCTGCCTTGCCCTCCACCTTTACCTCTATTTGTCACCCACCTCTTGCCCTGCCTTGCCTCTAGCTAGCTTGCTTGTCACTCACCTTGTAACTGGAGAGTCAGATCATGAGTGGCCAGCTTAGTTTGGACTCTCTCTGGCTGATGTTCCCTTATACCTGTAGAAAATAGACCTGCTTCACTGGGATTGCACCACCATGCCACTTCTTCAAGTAGCTCCACAGAGCTGCCAAGTCAGTGACTTCCAGACAGAGCTTCTGTTCTGAGGGAGAGATGGCCCTCTTCAGATAAGAGTATGCTGGGCACCTATCCAATGCTCAGGCATGATGGGTTCACAGTTCATATATAGGATGTAGAGCAAGTGGCATGTCAAAGACATAGTTCCATAGCTGAACCATTGGGAGCTTGAGCTTTATAGTGTTTTCCCAGTCAGTGTACTTTCTATCATCCTTGTCCAGAATGTGCCCAGTCCAAAGAGATATAATTTTCCCAACAGGATGCACAGTTGGGTTAGTCAAATTATCTACAAGACACATCCTAGCAGTTCTGGTGTCCAATAGTGTCAGGGAGGTCTTTACAGTGCTCTCACTAGTTAGTGCCATTTCAACAAAGTCCAGAGAAAGATAACAAAGGGAATCTAGGGGTATGTAATGTTTGCATAGATAGTTACAACAAGATCAGACACTCAGCCCAGCAACAGCAAGTAAGTGGTCATCACTTGCAGATATTATCAAAGTATAGATTGTTCTTCAGAGTTCAGAATAGCAACAACAACCCATAACCTGTTACAGTCAAACCTCTTATAACCAATGGCTCCTCCATGGAAGCCAAAAAGTATAGGTTATGAGGGATTATTGGGTATGAGAGGAGTCATTGTAGAAGCTATCACAAGACTTGTTTACAGTAATAATAGACTTCATATACATTATCAATGACTGACTACTTTGATTTCTGCCAAAATAATTATTGAAAGTTGTAGGCCAAAGGAATTTGAAATTCCCTAATATGTATTTAGTGCCCAAAGCATGCAGGAACACCTTTTACCCTCACATGCATATGGCTAATTTATATGAGATTATGTATTTGAGAATAACTGAGG
Source organism: Termitomyces sp. DKA19 (assembly GCA_018851325.1). Classification (NCBI taxonomy): domain Eukaryota; kingdom Fungi; phylum Basidiomycota; class Agaricomycetes; order Agaricales; family Lyophyllaceae; genus Termitomyces; species Termitomyces sp. DKA19. The sequence continues at coordinate 1,733 of JABCKS010025145.1, read as the reverse complement.
CTGCATTGAGTACTTCCCAGTATGATGGCTTCTGATCAATCACTTCCAAGTCATGGTCTATCACATTACTACCCTTCCCTTCTCTGTCTTGTTCTGCCTTGCAACATTCAATCACTGCTGCACAAATATCCTGATCAATTTCCTCCTCTTCCATTCCATCTGCATACATCTTTTTTTCATTGGTAGGATTAAGTAGCTCATCAATGTCCATTTGGTTCTTGTGCTGAAGAACTCCATGCTCCTTGAGATTAGATATTGCCTTTTGGACCTCAATGTCTGCTGCATTGATGGCATCAGCTGGCTGGATATGAGCTGTAAGATTTGGTTCGAAGTTTTTGACAATGATATTTGTGAGACCATTCTGGAGGACTGTGAGCACTGAAATTACCCTGTAACAAAAGATATGGTGTCCATCATGTTGTAATTTGGCATTCCAATTATGCAACCACTCCTGATACAGGACTGTTGTCATACAGGCCTTTGCATTGCTTCTCCAGCATAATCTGAGCTGAGCTCCACTCTTCTTCTGAAAAGCCTACAGGTGTTCAGCCTTTCCAATGATGATTGGTGGGAGCTTCTCTGTGCCTGTAGCATTGATTGTAAATGCCAAAGTCAACCATTTTTTGTCTCCTTTGACACCAGACTTCTGTTTTGATGTAAGGCTATGATCAGTGGCATCCTACATTTGTGTAAGCTATTGTTCATCAAAATTGCAAGAAACTTGGGCCCAGAACAGCCCAGTCTCATCCATGTTGAAATTATCCTTGAATTGGAATTCATGTCTTGCAATCAACTCCTGAATATGTTGGCATTCAGCTTCACCATTCTGGAAATCTGTAGAACCAGCTTCTCTATGATGCTTGAAGTTTCTAAGACCACAACAATTCTTGAACTGATCCAGCCATTCATTACTACAGCCAATCCTCTCACCAGTCAGAATTCCAGCAAGATTAGCAAATTGGTTTAGTTTGGCTTTGAGTATGTCCCCAGTAAAATCAATGCCATCACATATTGCTTTGTAAACCCACAACTCAAGCATTTCATTGACTTCATAGTTCTCACTTAGCTTTTCACACTTTGCATTCCCCGTTTGTCCCCTTTCCAAAGCCTCTGCATATTGTTTCTAAAGCTCACCCTCCATTCTGAGCCAATATAAAATTCACAGTTGTGTAAGCTTCAGGTTAGGATACTTTTCATTCCAATAATTTGCTGACTTGCTTTGACATGACTTGTATTTATGATGCCATTTCAGGGTTTCAATCTTCTGTTTTAACATGGCATTTTCCTTTTTAGTAAAAACTGGTCTGCTTCTCTGCATGGGGCTTGAGATTGTGGTTCTCAGGACCTGTCAAGTATTAATATCTCAGCTCTGGAATCTTGTAATCATAGACTTAGAGCACTTTTTCTGTAAATCAACTTTGGTTTGCAAACCCTCAAGCTCCTTCAGTTATTCAACAATACTTTTCTGGTATGAATCCAGTTGTGACAACCCAGTATCATAGTCCAAAGCTTTTTTGAGAAGCTCTACAACTCTTTCTTCATCAACCAAGTTTCCATCACAGTCCAGCCACAACTCATCACTATCCAAAATCTTCTTCTTTGAGATTTGTGTAAGAATATCTTCTTCATATGGCTCTATCTCTGATTTGAAGTGCGAGATACCTGCTTTGATGATTTTGAGAGGATTCTCAGGCATTTCAGTGTTAGTGGGGCAGAAATCAATCATTTATCAG
>JABCKS010025144.1:0-24471 GCA_018851325.1 Termitomyces sp. DKA19 | reverse complement strand
AGGTAATGGCATCTGCCAAAATACATGCTGGGTGTCAAGATGGTAACCAAATGTAAGTATCCAATGTCAAAAGGTGCATACTACATGTCAGAATGAAAAATAAAGAGCATACCAAACATCAGTATCTGAAGTGTAGATGCCATTCAAGTATGTTAGTAATCAATAAAAATGAAGGGTCCAAGAAGTCACATGCTGATATGTTTCTTTTGAAAGCAAACTGCCTATGTCACTAGGGATTATTGCTAGCAAGTGTTGCTAAGGGGGCTTCTGGTGAGGTTGTTCTAGATATGTGGTCTAGACTCCACATGATGGTTGCTTGTGATCCAAAAATTCCCGTGGCTGCTAAGGTCTTGTGCAAATCTCATGCTGATCTCCAGGTCTTGTGCTGTGTCGATAAGATAGTCAGATATGTTGGCAACTGTACTCAGCAACAGATGGGTCTCATCAAAGTGCAGGTGAATATACATGTAGTGAATGATTTTTCCAGTAGAGGATAGTCTGCCATCAAACAACTAGAGCTGGATAAGGCTGGGCAGTCAAATCTATAGGAGGGAGGAGTGGTGGACCCAGTTGTTGTTAACAAAGTTGTTTATAGCACCACTGTTAACCAAGATGTTGACAGTGTCAGAGTATGAGAAGAGAGCAAGGGAGGTTTAGAGTAGGAAGGCTTGAGAGAATTGGAAGGAGAGATAAGCTGTGAGGGTGTCCAGAGTAGGTACCAAAGCATGTATGTGTGAAACTGTGACAGAGAAGACATTGGGGTTAATTCTATGATTCAGTGCATCTTCCAGGTCAACTAGATTGCTAACTTGTTTTATACATACTGGAACTCAAATTTGTCCCCATCTGTGGTCCAGACAGCTTGTCCAAGGGTACCCTGCTCTAGGCATTCCTGGACAAAGTGCCCTAGCTTGCCACAGAGCAGGCACAGCCCTGCCTAGCATTGCTGCTCCTTCATTTCCTTAGGGACAGCTACCCAAGGTCAGTTCAGCTGGCATGACTGGTTAGCCTGCAACAGTTCATCTTTAGGGTCACTGTCACCCTGCATGAGTGTTGTCCTGGCTGTCAAGGTCTAAGGCAATCACCTGAAGTTAGGCAGGAGGTTGTATTGGCATTTTTCTTGGAGGGCCTGGTCAATTAGGGTTCTGGACAGAGAGGCTGGTCATAGTGGGGTAGAGAGGTTGAGGGGGGGCCCATTGCAGGGTTCCCAGGATCCTCCTAAAGGGCAGGAGGGGTAGTTTTGGTAGTTAGTCCCAGAACTGGTGAGGTCTTCCCAATAGCACTAGTTGATGTGAGTGATGAGACTCTTGAGGTCCTTATAGGTAGTATGTTTTGGTGCAAGATATGGGACATCATGGATTTGCTTGAAGAGGGCCTTATTGAGTTGGAAATGTAGTGCATGATAATTATAGCTAGTCTTGTAGGCTTCCTTCTCAAATTGGACCACAAATAGCATAAAGCATTCCTCTAGAGTTATTCAGAGCAATATAAGCTTCCTTTCAGCCTTGGCAACAGTGTCATACACCCCAAACTTCAATGAGAATTCCTGTATGAAGGCCTTCTAATTAGAGAATAATGGGTGGCAGAGGTTGTACTGGAGAAGGGCCATGTAGTAGTTGAGGGCAATCTCCTGCAGGGTTAGAGGAAGCAAACACAATGCATGCCTTGTTGGTGGTAAAGGTGTATAGCTTTCCTTGGAAGGTGTTGAGACTATTTCTAGAAGTTGCAACTGTAGAAGGGTTCCAGTTTCTGAATGTCTAGCCATTCTTTACAAGCCAGGGCCCTCATGGACTTTATTGGCTCCTGCTTGTTCTTTAAGGTTCTAGGGTAGAGAGGTGGCATTATAATAGTAGTAGTGATGGTTTCCTACTCCTCCTAATGGGAATATGCCTACAGCAGGACTCCACCCTCCAGGAGGTCCTCCTTCCAGAGGTCCTCTATTAAGAGATACTCCTTCCTATTCTGGCCTAAAGGGTGGTCCTTTCAAGACCTATTCTGGGGGTCTACTAGGTTGTTTAAGGGGGTTCTCTAGTAGTCCGAAGGATCCTCCAAGGGGTCCAAAGGGGCCTTCTAGAAGTTCTGAGCCTGGAGAAGGGTTGGGTGCTGCTGCAGGTGCCAGTGCCAGTGCTGGTGGGTAAGCAGGGGGAAAAGAGTGTGAATGGATAGGGGAAGGGTTACAGAGGTCAAAGTGTAGGGGTAAGTCCTAGATTTGGAAGTTTTGGGGTAGCAAAGTTCCCATTATGGGCCCCCCACAAGGTTTCTCATCAATGTAACTGAGAGTATGCTTAGACTGAGTGTCTCTGCCATTCTTCATAGCCAGTGTGGCCTGTCAAGCCTCAGTGGTGGCTCCTCAGCCATTCCAATCCCATATATGGAAGATTCCAACATTTGGGGCCAAGTTGGAGTAAGGTCAAGCCAAGAGTCCTACCATCCTTGCTACAGGTTGGTCAAACAGTCTGCCAAAGGGATTAAGATTCTAGAGTAGAGTCAAGGCCACATCTAGATCTTCCTGATGTTAGTTTCTGGTATTTTGGGCATTGACAGGCTGGTAAGATGTTGGATCCTTTTGCCACTGCAGGTGAAAGGAGTAAATGGGGTTGGAGGGGTCCTCAAACCTTCTTAACACTAGAAACATATGGATTTCCCTAACCAGGTTGTATAACTTGTTCCACAAAGAGGCATTACTCTGGAGAAGGTCAAGGACTTATGCCAATAGGTTCCCCTGCTTGTAGAGCTCAAAGAACATTACTAGGCAGTCTACCCAGACCTCAGCAGTGGCCTCCAAGGTGGGTTGCCCTAGTTTCTCAAAGAGATCCTGGGTTCATCAGGAAAAGTCTACTTAGAGAAGTTGAAGTTCCTATAGGATAGTGCTATGCTGGTAGGAGTAGTCTGCCATGTGCTCTTCCTGCCAAATCAAGGGGTCCCCTTCCATCCAGAGCATGTTTCCAAGCCCTATGGATATAGAAGGTGTATAGACAGCCAGAACTGCCATAGGTTCCCTCTAGGGAGATGCTAGGCATACAGTCAAGGCTAGGAGTGGGTAGCCCTTGGTCCCTGGTATGTGCCCTGCTCCAGCAATAAATAGACTACTGCTGGCAGGTACTGGAGTGTTCCACTCTGTGTTTGGAGCTCTTAATGGGTCTCCTAAGAATGGTCCTATGTAGGGGTTTTGCACAAGGAGAGACACTAAGGAACACAAGTTGGGAGCTGGGTTCTGACTTACTAAGGGTCCCAGTTCAAGTCCATGTGTAGCCATTAGCCAGTACTAGTGTGAGGGTTGGAAGGGGGGTAGATATAGGTAGAGGGTCTAGTTGTTTTGAAGCATGACTGGATGTTGTACATAATAGGTTAATATAATCAAGTTGCTATAGATGTCTACAGTGTAAGTGGTAGTGGGCTAAGAGAGGGGTGTAGCATAGTGGGCCATCAAGTGTCTGATAAGCAGGAGGAGTCTTGATATCATGTCAACTCCAAAGAACCTGGAGAGCTCACTCCAAGAGCAAGAACCTGCTAGTTGGTTAGTCAATGACAGGAGATGGAAGATGGAATGTACACATGTTCCAAGGCTGATCCAGGTGCTAGGCAGTGTCCCAGAGTTGTATTGATGAGGGTGGAGGTTGATGAAGTCTATAGGAATGTTCTGCAGACTGAGGCAACTATGCTGAAGAAGAGGAATGGAGAGAGAAAAAGAGTAGATTGAGAGTAAGAAAGAGACTGGGGCTCAGAAACACATAGACCAGTGATCTGGTGATGTGCAGGTCATGTGCAGGGCTTGGATAGAGGGCAGAGATGCTCCAAAGTAGGGTAGGGGTGGTTCTTGGGGATAGCAGGGCCATTAGAGGCTGGCAGGGTGAAATTGGTGGGGTCCTGACAATGGGTCAATAACTAGTGGAGGTGTGAAATTATCCTCAAGGAGTGTACTAGAGCCATCTATAGCCTTCCAATCAAGGCCAAGGCACAGAAAGGTAGTTGTAAGAGTACTGGAGGACATTCAACTCCAATGTGGATGTGAAAATCCCCAAGAGTTGTACTAGAGCCACCCTGTTGCCTCTCAATTAAGGCTAAGGAACAGAGGGGTAGTTGTAAGAGAAATGGAGTACATCCAACTCCAATATGGGTGTAAAGATCCCCAAGGGTTATACTAGAGCCATCTGTTGCCTTGCAATTAAGGCCAAGGCATAGAGGGGTAGATACAAGAGGACTGAAGCACATCCAACTCCATATACTAGCTGCTATCAAGAATGATGGGTGGGTAAGTCTTGAGATTTGTCAGGATCCCTTGATCCTGGAAGGGGCTCCTATAGAGCAAAAGAACTACCAAGGCAGACTTGATAGCAAATAAGTATGTGAATGAGTCAAGAAATGAGATAACTGAGAAAAGTAAACCTAGAAACTGAGAGATTGAAGAGAAAGAGACAGAAAGATGAATACAAGTAAAAAAACAGACACAATAGGTAATCTCAAGACTGGAGTGTAGCTATAAACTAGAGGACCTCATATTAGCTGTAGGACACCACCAAAGGAGGAAGCCAAAAGCAATCTAAGTCAGATAGGAATGATCTAAGTTAAGTGGAAGTAATCTGAGTCAGGTAGAAGTGATATAAGTCAGGTGGAAATGACCTAAGTTATAGCTGGAAGTGATCTAAGTCAAGAGAAAGTGATTTGAAACAAGAAAAGCAATCTTGAAAGTGATCTGGGACAGGTGGAAGTAATCTGGGACAGGTAGAAATGATCTGGGACAAGCAGAAGTGATCTAGAACCTGTGGAAGTAATATGGGCCTGTGGGAATGATCTGGAACAGAAAAAGTGGTCATAGAGGTGGCTAAAACCTGGATGTGGCTGAAACAGGACTGTGACTAAGATCCAAGGGTGTGTCTGAGATTTAGAAGGGAACTGTATAGAAGCAGAGGTTGGATGATAGTGAAGGGAAGGGGGAAATGATATGAGTCCTAACAGTAGATGGCCTAAACATTAAAGGAAACCTGGAAGTAAAAGGGTTATATGAAAATTGTGTCTATAGAAAGTATACAGCATATCCTTACAATAATGAACACAAAGTCAAGGAGCACCCAAATGACTGCATGTATATGGACCTGTAGGGACCCATATCAACACTCTCTATTGGGGGAGTATGATACATGATAGTCATAGCTAATAGAAGCACATATCATCTCACTGGATACTTTCTCATTTAAAAAGACACCATCACCATGCTTACTGCCTTCAAGTTGTATCATACAGAGTCTAAGCATCAGATAGGCTGTAAGCTGAAGACAGTGTATATAGACATGAAGTACAAGTGGCTGAATGAGAGGTGGGAGGACTACTGCACACTGCATGGCATTGTTCTCAAACTGGTGGTGCTATATATGTATGCTTAAAATGGGTTTGCTGAACAGTTAATCTGCATAGATTATAAAAGGCTATATTGTATGCTTGCTGAGAGTGAGCTCCCAAAAGACATGTGGACTGAGGCTGCTGCAACTCAAATATATATATAGAATTGACTGCCTTCAATATACTACAATACTATACTAGAGTGTGTATGGACTAGAAAGAGACAGAGTATGGCCCACTTGTGACTATTTGACTGTGTAGTCTATGCTAAGGTTCCAGAGGAAATGGTGAGGTTCAAACTAAACCTGCATTTTGCAAAGTACACTTTCACTGGCTATGCTGGTATTGGTGGATACAAATACTTGATTGTGCTATAAGGACCATAATTACTTTTTGTGATATGATCTTTGATAAAGAAACTGGACACAGAGATCTCACAATTCTTGAAGCATCAGATGATCTATTAGCTACAAAAACACTAGCTGTCAATATAGGTATCTAGCTGGGACTTATCACACCTTGACAATCAATTGCCCCCCATATTTGTAATGGCACACCACTCTACAACCACTAAGCACTGAGCAATGCCACCAATCCTGCTACAAATCCTTTTATCAATCCCACTGGTGATGGCTCTTTATCAGAGTCATTAACAGCCAACATTGCCCCACTAACAACAGCACATAAGTGCTACAACACTCTGCCTAGCTCTAGGCCTAGGCCCCTCCAGAGGTCCTCAGATTATATCTTACAGGCAACACATACACATTTATAGCTCTCTTAAGCCCAGATGGTAAGAACAATGGATCTTATATGCCAAGAATATATACTGAGGCAATATACTGCTCTGACCTGTGGACTCCAGCTATATAAAAGGAGCTGAGGGTGATGGAGGAACAAAAGGTTTAGAAGCTCATTTCAGACATGGAGGTGCTAGTAGAGAAAAATGTTGTGAGATAGGTGGGTATTCATAAACAAATACAATGTAGACAGTCAGATTGTGAGAAGAAAAGCAAGATTGGTGGCTAAAGATTATTCACAGGTCCTCAGTGACAACAAAACCTACATGGCAGTAGTCAGACTCAAATTTCTCTACATAATGATTGCCATAGCTGTATACTTTGGACTGGAAACTTAGCAAATTGACTTTGTATTAGCCTACCTGAATAGTGTCCCTAACTTTGAAGTCTATATGGATGTCCTACCAGGGTTTACAGGGAGGGAGAAGAAGAAAATAAAGCTGTTAAAAATCCTATACAGCCTGATACAAGAAAGTAGGGACTGGTTCTGAACCCTTGATGGGGTATACAAATAGCTAGGTTTCCATACTTTTCAAGTTGATCCACACATGTGAACAAGAGTGAGTGGAGACACATTTACTATCATAAACACCTTCACCAATAACATTTTCAAAGTATCAACTAGCCTGGAAGAAGCCTAGAAGGTCAAGCAGGAACTGGCAAATATCTACAAGATTAAGAACCTTGGGACCCCCTTGTTTATTCTCAGCATGGTGATAGAACCTAACATATATACAGGGTCAGTCTCACTATCTCAACAAGCTTACTTGACCTAAGTACTCAAGTGCTTCATAATGACAAATTATAATCCTCACCTCACACTATTACCCACTGGGATTTAGCTCATAGAAGCAATAGCACCATATACTAAAGTTAACTGACCATTTGTATTCAATAAACCATACTAATAGCTGCTTAGCTTACTTATGTAGGCTTAGGTGGCTATGCATTTAGACATTTTGTTTTCTGAGGGACTACTTGCAAGATTCCAGACCAATCCAGGCCCTGCATACTGGAATGCCTTAGTTCATGTGCTCAGATATGTGAAGGAGACACTGGACTTCAAACTTACATACTTAAGGACCCAAAATAAGCTAAACTAACTATAAGGATACATTGATGCAGACTATGGAGGTGATCTGGATACATAGAAGTCCACCTCAGGATATGAGTTCCTGATATCAAGGAGAGCAGTATCATGAAGTTCAGAAAGGCAGGCTACAGTTGCATTGAGCACTACTGAAGCAAAATATATAGCACTAACTCAAGGCACACAACAGGTATTATGGATATACAACTTCCTGAGTGAGGCAGATTTTACACATGTTCTTCTTGCTATACTACAAGCAGACAATCAATTCTTAATAGCTCTTGCTGAAACAACCAAAGGATATACCTGAGCCAAGCACATTGATATTTAATACCACTATGTTTGTATTGCAAATAGGTACATGATGAGAACATCAAGATCATTCCAATCCCATTGTCAAAGAACAATAGCAATATTTTCACCAAGCCTCTGCCATAAGTCATGCACAAGAGCCTGACTGAGCAAATGGGCTTACAAAACTAATGCAGTATGATATGTCAGGGGGAGTGTTAGGATAAAGGATATATACACCTGCACTTTCTTTTATTTCCTTTACTACAATACTTTTTCTTACATTAGTGTATGCCACCACTGCCACCACTGTGTATATTTATTTTTCTTTATTTCTGAACCTTATTTTCTTTTATATAAATACTAATAATATATAAACACAACCCTCAATTGACTTATCTATCTACAGGCATTAATATAGTCATCTTGCTACTGTTGTGACATCTGGGGATTAACTTTTAAGCCACCCAAACAAAGATGCTAGACAATCTGTGATATATTATAAGTGCAAAAAGGTTGGTCACTTTGCCTGAAAAATGCAAGGAGCTAGCCAAGCCAGCTCTTTAAATATTTATATAAGCAGCATACACTGCCACTCTTTTAGATGTGAAAGATGCCAACAATGAGCAGAAGGAATTAGCAATGAATAATTGGCTGAGTCTGATAGGACTCAGGCTAGAAATGAAGAGTATGTTGAGTTTGAAATATATAAAAATGATTACTACACTCAGGATAGTGAGAGTGAAGGACTATTCACCTTCACTGAAGTTCCTACTGCTGAGAATAGGGGACAAAAACATAGTAATGAGATTTGTATGCACAAGGTCTAGATTATAGTGGCAAAGGACACTATAGACTAGCTAATGCTACTTATGCAAAACAAAGAATGTCTTGTCACTTAGATAGAAGTCAATAGCTATAAAGTGTGGACATTGTGAGATTCAGGAAGTACAACTTCCAGAATTATGCTATTATTTACCCATGTAGCCAAGATATAGATGGCTCCATTAGTCACACCAATCATCTTATGGCTGGAAATGATTAAAAGTCATTCCATAGTGAACTATAGGGCTAGGGTGACTTATGAAGGTCCCTGGTGAATTTTATAATATCTATATATAGACATTACTAACTTTGACCACTACAATATGATTATAGGCATATCATTTATGAGGGCACACAATATTCTCTTAGACTTCCAGAATGAATAAATGGTTATTGATGAGGTGGCAGCTCTAGCTCATAATTGAAGCTAAAGAATGTAGAGGGTTGAGCACAATCCTTCTATACATTGAAGAAGCAATGCAACAAGTAGCTCTGACTATATAGTGGACTAAAGTGGCCTACCATAGAAGAGGTGGAGAATAAGAATGGGGTCTGGGTAACTAATAGTCTGTCCAGAGACCATCTATCTTTGCTAGTCTTGGAGAAAGAGTATCAGAGGAGTATTCTTTAAGAGGAGAAAAGAGTATGCCTCAGTATGTCAAAATCAGCTGCATAAGGACCTCTAAAAGTGGAGGCAATACAGTAGAGGGGCAAGAAGAATTAAATTGATCTGTTATAGTTGAGGAAATGGAGAATTTAGGACAGACTAATCCTAAAGCCTACTTTTGAATGGGCATATGATTATTGTATGCTACAAAAGTCAAATCAGGTCATTGCAAACCTGACATAATAAGAAGAAGTAAGATAACTTTTGCTGCTAAGATATATAAAGTAGCTATGAAGAATGAGATATCTGAGTCAAATAAGTTTAAATACTCATGGAATAAAGCAAGGTGCAGAATGGAATATTATCCTGTATGGCCAAATATTCCAGATATTTAAAATACCTTGCAGAATAAGTATACAAAAATAGTGCTACTTTCAAAGCTAGCTAAGGATGATTGGTGGCCTTGCCTCAAAGTAGATAAAGAAAAGACTCAGCCTTTTAGGCTGATAGAGGGTAATATTCTGTGTCTTTAGCAGTAGTAGTATGATGAAATTTAAGATATTATCAATGATATAAAGAAGGAACTTCCTCTACAGCAAGAGGTCAAATATGAGACAAATTCTATAGATAAGGCTAAATGCTACTTGTACTTTATGCCAAGATGTCCTAAGTCACTTCAGCAGCAGTTGCAAGATAAAAACAACTGCTATGTACAAGCAAAGTGTTTGAACTACATGTGACTGATCAGACTATACCACTGCTTTATATTCCCAAGAAAGATGGCTTCTTATAAACAGTGCTATATATGCATCAATGCAATGATAATATAGTTAAGGATATAATGCCCTTACACAATCAGGAAGTTATCAAAGAAGATGTTACACTGTATTTTAGATATACCTAAAACTTTGTTGATAACTATTACTGGTATATATTGCAGTAACATCATGCAAATTGGCAACTGTAATGTACCAGCAACATTTTGAAGCCTAATGACATCCGTCTTTTAGAACATCATTGAGAAATAGATACATATATACCTAGATAATATCTTTTTTTTTTTAGATACTATTGAGGAGCATGAAGAGCACCTCAGAGTAGTCTTCAAGAGACTATACAAGATTAAGCTCTACCTCAAATGGAAAAAATGTGAGCTGTATACTAAGTGCATAGAGTGCCTCAGCTATATCATTGATTTGGAGGGTATACACCCTGATATGGACAAGTTGAATTGAATTTAGAAGTGGCATACTTCTAAAACCTACAATAATATCTAACAATTTGTTGGGTTGGTGAACTATATTAGAAACTTCTTACTCAATATTTCTACATATATAGAGCCATTAATAGCTATGATATAGAATGGGTCATTATTTCATTGGCACTCCATCTATCAACAGTGCTTTGATATAATCAAGTGAATCTGTGCCAAAACACCTATCATATAACTAATTAATCTTGAATACAAGAATTCTGTTTGGTTGATATGCAATGTCTCAAAGACAGGTGTTAGTGCTATGTATAGGCAAGGACCCAGCTGACAGAAGAAGTTCACAAATGTATAGTAAAACTATGCTGGATATGAACTAGAGACTTTGGCTATGCTAGAAGCTCTCCTGAAATAGAAGGATAAGCTTCTAGAATTTAGAACTCATGTAATTATAGATTTCAAAGCATTTGAGTTCTTTAAAACTCAACACAACTTGTTGCTCTGCCAATAATAGTGGATGGACTATATAGTGAGATTCAATTTGGACATCATATATATAAGGAGAACTCAATAAGGTAGTGGACTATTTATTTTACTACTTTGAGAGTGATTCTTCTCAAGATGTGCATTATGCCTACAACTATGTGCATATAGATATATAAATTGATCCAGAGGGGATGATTTGCCCCCCAGCATGCTTGCAGGAAATGCAGGCCCAACTAGATCAGATTTACACTCTCTGCAATGGACTAGGCTGTAGAAGTTGGCTACTATGAGATTGTTACAAACTTCAGAATGCAAAAGCATAAGTCTTTGCTAACAATCATGATGACATGGATGTATCTACCCAAGCCCAATAGAGTTTAGAGAACCTTAAGGGCCTGAATAATATAATGCTCAGCAAGGCCATACTTGAGATGGCCTATATACTCTAATGAAAGAACTGGTCTGACAGAGTTCAAGCCTTATATAGCAAATACAAGCTCTTTGCAGAAGTTTTGAGTCAATCAAAGAACTATAAAACCTTCTAGCTAAAAGACAGACTCATTCAGACTACCAATATCATGGACTATAAGGTGCTATATATACCTTGTGAGTGAGAGATGGTCACTAAACTGCAGGACCAAGTACACCATGTGGTTGGATATTCTGATACCAAAAGGACAACAGAATACATCTATCATTAGTATTAGTAGCCAACTGTGGTTGCAGATATATAAGCATTCTGTACAACCTGTTGATTGTATCAATAGACAAAAAGGAGCAACCAGCTCCCTTCAGGGAAACTACATTCTCTGCCCATTTCAGTAAAGGTTTAGGACTTAATTGCAATGGACTTCATAAGTCCCTTTCCCAAGTCCAAAAGATATAACTACCTATAAGTAGTTATCTGTCAGATAACAAGTATGGTACACTTGATACTAGTGCATATGACTATAACAGCTTCATAGCTATTATAGATTTATATGTGAGAGATTGTGAAACTACATAGTTTTTCAAGCTCTATCATTAGCAACTGCAATCCTAAGTTCACATCAAGATAGTGGTGTGAACAACATGAGTTATTAGAAGTACAGCTCCTAATGTCTATGTCCTTTTATCCATAGACAGATAGGTAAACTAAATATGCTAACTGGAACATTGGTTAGATCTTGTATATTGTAGTATGCCCAGATCAGAAGGACTGGCTAAGTTGAATAGACCTAAATGAATTTGCAATCAATACAAGTATATCTGAGATAACTAAGTATGCACTGTTTAAGTTGAATAGTGGCTATATGCCATTGATAATATATGGCACATGATGCAATCATTGAATGTATATTTTCTGAATGTATACTATAAACTTGTATCACAGACTGGATCTCAAACTGGAAAAAGGTGCACTGATGTACCTTTTGATAAAGAATCTTGACCTTCTAAGGGGCAGAGCTTAGAAGCTCTGCCTGGAATTGGTTGGACCCTATAAAATCTTGAAAGTCCTTAATAAGACCTTTAACTATATTTGGAGTTGCCTATAGCACTCTAGAAATGTAGGATACATCTTAAGTTCTACATGTTACTGCCACAACTACATAGAGCTAGCAACAATGAACTGTTTCCAAATTGAGTAACACCAGAGCCTTATAACTTAGGTGCACTAGATGACTAGGAATAGTTTATCAATGACCTGATAGATCATTACTGAGTAGGATCAAAGCTTGAGTTCAAGGTTCAGTAAAGCTTGGAGGACACTACATAAGAGTCCATAGTTATATGCAAGGACCTTGAGGCCCTTGATTAACACCTGAAGCTGTAGGGCATATGGCACCCTGCACAGTTGGCCAGAAGGACAAAGTCTAATTGACTTAGCACAGAAGCTGGGAGGGCCATCAACATGGTGGCCATCACATATTATGTCACCAATTTTTTTTGACTGGCTGCTAAGTCAACAACAAATTATTGTCTTCTACTACCAGATTAATGCAACATGCTAATACAGTATTTAAAGACTTCTTGTTTAATAGGTAAGAAAAAGAAAAAGCCTAAAGAGGTGGGCACAAGTCTGCCAAGCTATATATTAAGCTCTAGTCAGAGCTCAAAAGGGGGAGGAGTACTAAGGAATAGGAGACTCCCCATCTTGGAACTGTTTGAAGCATGGTTATTGCCTGGGAATATAGTGCCCCCAACAGCAAGGAAAGTGACCTTATAAGATATAAAGCCTATGGGAGTAGAATCCACAGTAGTGCTAGAAGATGTAGCCTTGCTAAGCTATACTGTAGTAATGTAGCAGTTACCATTACAGAGATGCAGTATGCCCTTATTATATAGTGGAGTGGGTAGAGGATGTGAGGTGCCCAGAGCACCCTTATCAATAAACTTTAGGCATTTTGCAGCTATAAAAGTTATGTGGGTGTAGAAGTTTTAGCAATACATGTGGATATAGAAGTTTCAGCAATATATAGTGCCACAATATGCTGTAGGCCCAATGTTAGTAGCTAGACCCAGTTAAGTAACAGGCATAGTAGGTCAACAATTTGTCACCATATTTTCACAAGTAGAAATCTCAGTCTCTACTTCAATTTCTCCACAGGCAATGAAGGTGGATAACAATGGCTCTGAGTCAATTACTTATAGCTATAATGAGAATGTTGTCCCCTCTGTGGTAGATATATCTACTGTTGCCCACTATGGTGTGTCCTCCAGATGCACATTTGTCATTGTCAGATATAGTAGAGTAACCAAAGATCACCTCTGTAAATAAAGAAAAATAGAAAGTAATGACTAACACATCATCATTTGTACTAGTAATGGAGGATAAGTCCTCCTTATTAACTGCCTGGAAGACAGTTATGCAATGCTTCTGAACTAAGGAGAAGGGTAAGGGCAAAGCCAAAGAGCCTAAGTCCTCAATTATAACTAATGAGCAAATCACTGACCTTCTCCAGTGGTTACACAATACCAGAGTGCCAAAGGACATTGAGTCTGACACTCTTGAGAATCTCATAGTGCAGTTAGTACTAGCTCAAGTTTTTAATAAACTTGATATAGCCAGGAATCAGAGGGATGAGGCCTGTTCAAACCTCTTCTAGTCAGCTTTGAGGAAGCAAGTAGCATCCCTCCCTCACCCTCCAGAGACAAAGAAGGCTTATGTAGGGCCTTCTATGCCCCTTAAGAGTTTGTTGACTCAGAGGGCACTAGTAGTGCCCTATGATGATATTATTTCTGCTGGTGAAAACCAGCTAATAGACTTTCCAGGCTGCAACTAGCCCTTCAAGGGTAGTACAGGCTAAAGCTGGCTCTGTGAAATCAGCTATAACAATAATCAAGGCTGATAACTCTGAAGTCATTGCCATTCCAATAGCCTATCTTGTAAATGTGCTGTAGGGATCAGAGACAGAAATCATTGACAAGGACCTACACTATTCCAAGAACCCTGTCCCATGAGCACATTTCACCAGTGTATTGGGACCCTTATGATAAAGAGTTCTTTGTCATCTAAGAACAAGCCTTGGGAGGCAGCTGGTGCTGTGGCTGCCTCAGACTCAGGAAGTGATAATAAAGATAATGTTGCACTGTCCAAGTGATATATCTTGGATAGTAATTTAGATGACAATTGGTCATTGCAAGAAAAAGTACAATGCTAATTCTAAATTGCTATTAGCTATTGATACTGAGAAGGCCAAGATAGGCTCTAAGTGTCATTTAAACACAGTGCCCAGCCATCTTCTAGACAGCTGAGAAACAATAAAGGTGCAAGAGTACTATGAGTGCTACAATGACTTTAGGGGTATATTACACCCTAACTACTATTAGTCATCTGTGACCAATGCAGTCTTTGTTAGTAATGAAGCACTCTTTGGCTGATGAGCTGATTAAGAGAAATGGTGAAGATAGCACATTTATCTCTACAGTATGAACAACTGTACTAATGGGCTCCTTGAGAGATGCTTATGAACTCAGAATAGCTATAGCTGATTGTCTGGATTATCCACAAGCCAAATGCTTGCATCACTATAAGGGAAAGAGTACATGCTACCCTTCTCCTCCAGGAGTTCCACCAGATCTCCTTCTATACTGTTACAGACTGGCTGGATTACACTATACAATAAGTCCTGAAGCTGACTCTAGAGAAGCTAGTCACTTCTCTGCCAAAGAAGGACTGTCACTGGCAATCAGTCCCCTTGCCATCTTTTTTGTCAGCCATGCTTAGCCATACAGACAATAACACCTGGGGAGTTGGCTATATATCAGGTTGGGCATTGGCCCCAACTACACTTCATGCACAAACAGCCTATATGCAGCTATTTGCTATGGTGGTAACTTGACTCCATCTCTATTAGGATGCAGTTGATAACTACCACACTCATATAGAGAACTTTATTTTATTCAAACCCTATACATTCACTCTACATAGGCTATAAGTGTTGCCTATGCAAATTAACAACCTCAGTAAAACAAAGGTAATCTGCTACCTCCTTACAAACTATGTGCTGCCTGCTTGGGTGAACCATGCATATACCTATGGTATATACTTCCTAGATCAGTCAGGCAGTGTAATGTATATGGAGTTCCTCTATTCTAGCATAGTGTGTTATAACTATGCAATGATAGAAAGATAAAAATGTTAATAGACTTGATATAAGGCTTTCTGTAAAAGCAAGCAGCACTTGTTGGAATTGAACCAACACCTCTTGAAAATGCACTCCTTATAATGCTCTAACTACTGAGCTAAAATACTATACTTACTTTTAGACTAAAAGGCATAAACAGTCCACTCTCTGGAGACTACAAGTAACTTGATCTGAGTTCAAACATGACTGGTATACTAGCAGATATATCACTCTTTCCCAACTTAGGAATATTGACCTCTTGGTCAACTCTGTGTATCTTTATTTTTCCTTAGCCAGCTGATCATGAGAAGGCCAGCCACCCTTGCAGTTCCAGATAATACTGTTATGTGTTAGGAAGTGAAATTTTTAGCCATTTTTTTTCTTTAACTCTGACCCTTAAGTGTAAAGCCTTCTGACTTTCAGGCCATCTTGACTTGTCTCTAGTCTAGTATATAGCATTCTTATAGAATGATTTGCAACATAAGAGCAATGTCAGCCTATTACTCAACAAGAAATACCAAAAAATCAGGAAGTGAAATTGCTGTCACATCTGGGTCACAGCCAAGTCATAGTTCTACTTTGGAAGCCAACTCACTAAATTGTATTTTTCAAGTCTATTGATGTGCTTCTATACTGCCTAGCTGCTATGCAGGAAACTAAAAGAAACTCTAAAAACATGAGCAACTAGATTAGCTAGCAGTAAGAAGTGTGTGTGTATGAGGGCAAGTCAGCAAGAATTCTAGAAAACTAGAGCTAAAAAGGTGTAGAATGAGGTGAAAGTACAAGTGGGGAATGTTAATATCACAAGCCTAAGTTGCTAATAGTAACAAAAGGTTGCCAAGTCACTGGATAACAAAAAGGCCAAAGGAATGAAGACTAAAGAGTTACTAGAAAAGGTCACTCAGTAAGATGATAGAAATAAATTGCTAAAGTAGATGGACTAAGTGGTTGAGCAGGGAGATGAAGCAAATGTTGCTAAAGACAGGTAGAGAGGACAAAGAGAAAGATAAGGATAGGTTGCTAAGGTCAGTAAGGACCTAGTGACAGGAAGGAGATGGAGAAAAGGGAGTAAGTGAAGTTGGTAGGAGCTGGGGCAACAAATATAAACTAGTCACTAACTGTAATCACTAGTATTGCTAAGACAAAGAATACTATAGAGTATCTGTACTTGGTACCTATGCTAAATTGAGGATGAGGTCACTAAGGCTTGTTGCTAAGCCATTAACAATGACAAGAGTGAACAAAAAAGAGATCTGAAGCTGATAGGCTGAGATACTGAGGGGGATAATACTCTGGTTTTACTACAGTACAAGGTATGTACAGATGGTATTTATAGTAGTCCATAAGTATAGTGTTCAAAAAGAAAAAATTGTTACTACAAGCAATAGCATCTACTAAAGTGTCTGTAATACATACTGGATGTCAGTATAATGACTAAATATATATACACAATGTTAAAAAGTCCATAATATATGCTACCAAACATCAATATCTGAAGTGTAGACACTGGTCAGGTATGCTGGTATGTGAGACAATGTAAATAAAGGGTCAGAAAGGTCACATATTCTTTAGTACATGTTTTGAAAAGAGAAGTACTCATATCACTAAGGGATATCACTAGTGATCATTGCTAAAGGAAGGTCTTGGCCTGATCATTCCAGACCCAAGGATCAGACTCCACATCTTGTAGTCACTAAGATTCTGCAAAAGGCTAAATTGTTCCAGAGCTGGGGGATAGACCACATGTGATAAGGATGCACAGTCCCATGTCATGTCCAAGTCATGTGCTGCCTAGATAGAATAGTCAGAGATGTTAGTAACAGTGCTCAGCAACAAGTGGGTCTTATCACTATACAAGCCTTTTGTATGATTTTCTTAGTAGCTGGGCTGACAAAATCACATTGAACAGCTATGCAAACTATTTTCGAAGTGATGTTGAAAAACAGCTATGGTGATTTGGAAGTATTCTGAAAATGCTGGCTTACCCTCAAGCAGAGCTTCAACAGCCACTAGATTGTCACACTCTTTAGTATTGGACAGAAAAATATCCACTTCTTTGAGCTTTACACTTCATTCTATGCCTCAGAAAATTAGATTTAAAACACTATGTATGTATCAAAGAATTTGAGGTAGTCAGATTTTCCATTTGTTAGGAGACATTCCACTAAGCTACATGGCTTAGTGGAATGTCTCCCAACATAAAGTAAACTCAACCAACCCAGATGGTGGCAGATTGACCCCCAATAGTGGCAATATCCTGGCATGAAGCCTTTGTGCCCAAATTTGTATGGGTTGAGAAGAAACATTACTAGCATATGGTTACTGACCCTGGCAATTCCAAGACAGAGCAGGGTATCCACCAACCAGATGGGTTGGATTTACTTTATGTTGGGAGACATTCCACAAAGCTGCACAGCTTAGTGGAATGTCTCCCAACACCATTCTTTCTGCTGATTCATTTCCCCAAGCTTATATATATCATGAAACTTCCTCACATTTCATACTTGAGCATTTTCTACACCTTAACAGATTCAATCTTCCATAATCTTAGTGTAGAGTCTTCTTCATACATACTATGTCCATCCATGATTTTTTTCTAAAATCTGGAAAGAGAGCAGATGGAGTTGTAGAAAGTCTATTTCACATAGCAGACCTATTGCACATCATGACACATGGACAGTAGACTTGACACAAGGCTTTCTATAAAAGCAAGCAGCACTTATTTAGTATTGAACCAACACCCTCTTGGAAATGTGCTCCTTATGATGCTCTAACCACTGAGCTAAAGTGTGATACTTACTTTTAGACCAAGAGGCCTAAGTGATCCACTCCCTTGAGCAACTTGATCTGAGTTCAAACATGACTGGTGTACCAGCAGGCATGTCAATGTGGATACAGAACATAATTGAGGTCCTTGCAGTTTCTGATTTTTTCCACCAAAGTATATCACATCAAAACCTTTCCTGATCAAGTGGTCAGGTCTTGCAGTGGAAATTGAACTCTAAATATGATGGGAAAGAAAGAAGGCAGAGGACACAGGACACTTACTAACTTCATGAAAACCCAATAACTAGGATTTGGAGGAATACTGGTATGTGTCACACTATGATTCATCAAATTGTTAAACTGATGGATGTCTTGTACTTGTTCATCATGTAGAAGTCATCTCACATGTACTCTTACTCAAACAAACCTAACTTGGCCCAGAAAATGCCAAAGGCCGGACTATCATGACTAGAATGGTCCTTCTCTCAGCCAATAATTCCAATCTCAAAACATAACATTATCCTCCTGGTACAGCTTCCAAGCATCGAAGTTTCCTTGAGAATATAGCATGTAAGTTTCCAATAGAGGCACTCCTTTGCCATCCTTGCATAGGTCCATGGTGAATGCAAAGGGTTTCCTTGCCACTGCTAAGTCCCCTTTGCTGCTACCTCACCAAGAGCCCTCTCAGAAAGGGCACAGATACTGAACTCCTCAACCAAAAGACACTCCTCAACAGCATCAATCAAGTTGATCATCCCAGCCATGCATCTGCACTTGATGGTGTGCTGAGATATATATATACATGCCTTAGCAAAACCTCCAGATGTGTGAGGATCACCCTTGAACATGCTAGTTTAAGCCAAGCTAAATTGAAGAAAGACTTCTAAGCCCCAGTTAGGTTTGAACACGTTAGAGAGATGCTGCAATGGTTCTCACAGCAAACTTTGTGCAGCCTGAGAATCACTCTGCTTGATGTAGATCAGAGTGATGACCCTGGTGAGACAAATGTGTTCAGGTTTGCCTATTTCAAGTGACATTTCCTGTGCTTTTGCAAGAGTTTCCTCTGCATCTGTTTTCTTCCCAACCCAACATAGAAGAATCAGAATGGCAAAGAGACATGAGCCCTTTTTGAGCAAGACCTTGCAGCCTCCAACCTCCGAAGTGACTAGCCAAACATGAAAACTTCAAGGGAATCCATGCATGAGGTAGAATGAAGTGATTGGTTAGGGTCCAATATACTTACAACAGAGCACAAGATTGGGTGAGACCTACAGTCAAGAAGTGCATAGATGAAATTACTGATGAGTTTCAACACATGCACCATACACCTTCAGAAACAATACCCAGTGAGAGAAGACATGTTCCATGTTAAGATTGGCCTGGTGGACAGTTTTCTCTTTATCATCCTGGGCAGCATAATATTGCCTGATTTTCTCTGGGAGTGGATTTAAGTATGTGTGTGTTGTAGTACTCCAATATGCAGAGTGGTATGGGAGCCAGAAGTGTCAAGAATCTGCCAATCATTCAAGTAGGTCAGAGATTGTCTGCACAGTATGTCTGTTTCAATATCCTTTGCTCTGGGAAATATAGTAGCTAGCTGTTTCTTTCTGATACCCTAAGGAAGGAATGCTATGATATGTAGTAAGTCATGGATATTTGATGACAGAAGGGGATCAAATATATTTCTTCATTGTTACAGCAATACTCTAGATAACAATGAGACCTGAATTGTAAGTGGCTTACCTGCAAGCACAGTGTGAGATGACAATGTTGTCTTCTTTGCTGCCTGCAGGTTTAATAAATGTAGAGTAGCGATGATGAATGAAAGGGAAAATGGAGGAATATCAAACAGATGATGAGGGGCCAGGGCCCACTGTAACATATGAGGGGAGATGGCATCTTGATCTTCACCTGAATTAACCCTGGGCAATTTCTTCCTTTGCCCAAACCATTAATTCGGAGCTGCTGTCAGTGAGGATGAGTTTTAAGGAGATTGTGGTGAGTCTTGAGGGCTCAGTAGTTGTTTTCCATGACTTGCAGAAAGAAATTGGATCTCTTGAGTCCGTAAGAGTTCTTGAGTGCTGGATCCCCCTCCCAAGAGAGGGGGTGGCCAAAACTCAAGCCATAGCTGTGTAATCATGAAGAGCCAGAGGTTTGTAAGGGACAAGGTGGTTGTAGGCCATATGAAGGAGGAGAAAGAGGTGAAGAATGTGCATAGGGTCATTCTCAATGTAAAGCTTGTAGGAGTTGCCATGCCACCAGCCTAGCAATTAAATCTCATAATCCAAGTAGCCAGCTGCAGTGGCTGCTGAGGCAGCACCCCATCTGAAGCTGTGTCCTGCATAGAGTGCAGAGTTGATTCCAGCCAGGGATAAGGCTTTGCAAATGGTGCTGATGAAGAATATGTAGGAGAGGGCTTTGCTATCTGGCTGCTCAAAGAGGGGGGCATTGCTATTGTGGGGTAGGTCAGTGAATAGCTTCCTTAATGCAGCAATGGGGCATGTGGGGTGGCTGGGGGCAGCTGCCATGGTGATGGTAACTCCTTTGTGGAAGGGGTCTGTCTTAGAGGCAGGAAGGGTAAGATGGGCATGGGTGGCATTCTTGAGATCAGGAATAAACTGGACTGCCTGCTATGAGAGGTTGAGGCTGGGCAAGTATTTGCTGCCCTTACCAGTTGTGAACTCACCAGTGCACAGGAGGCCAGAGTAAGCAAGACAGTATATAGCATAGATGGTGGTGTGGCCAGGGGTACTGTCTGGTTTGAGCTATGTAAGGAGGACAGTGGAGATGGGGAGTGTGATGGGCTGTACTGGGTGGCAATTGCACTCCCCATGGTAGTGTTTGATCCCTCTGACAAGGCACTGCACCAGTGAGGACTCAGTAGTGGAGAATAAGAGGTTAGTGTTGACATGCAGGGAGCACACCACTGACAAGTATGCCTTAATAGTTTTGGGTTGAACATGGCCACCAAGACTTGCAACCCATGAGAGGATGGCTGGCTCAGAGGCCAGCAGGATGGAACTGTCCAAGTTGTAAAGGTTGTTGAGCTGTATATGGAGCAGGAACTGGTGCTGGCCAGTTAAATATGTTTGGTGGGTGTTGGCAGCAAGTCCATGCCAAAAGTAAAAAGCAATGGTTTAAGGGTGGTGGCAGTTCTGGTGGTACCACTAAGCTGAAGGCACTTCAAGCTCAGTGCCTGATTGAGCCAGGGAGCAATTGAGAATATGCATGCAAAGAAGAAACAAGAAGTGGTGTCAGCAATGGAATTTTCAGAGGAGGAAAGCCACTCAGAAGAAAAGGAAAAATCTAAGTAGCAGGCTAGTGTGATCAAGTGCCAGGTGAACCTCATAGTGGCTGGAGACCTGATGGACATGTTCCTGATTGTGTTAAAGACTGCTTTGTTATCAATGTGAAAGATGATGTGATGGCCACTGAACATAGTGCCCCAACACAGAACAGCATAGACCACTGCAAACATTTCCTTTACTTGGATATGCTTGTGCCAAAGGTGGTGGGGGCATCATACTGCAAACCATTGGGATCTGAAATGTCCACCCAAGCCTTTGGAGCTGCTGGCATCTGTGAATATGTGGATTTGCTAGCATGCAGGGGAAAGGAAGCAGATACCATTCCAATGCAGTGCAACTGTACTCCACCAGTCAATGTCCCAATAGGGAATGTGCCATGATGAAAAAGAGTTGCAGGGAAAGGTGGTGGCAAAGTCATATAGGCTACAGATGAAGGCCTTTGCTGCTGGTATAACCTGGGAGGCAAATTGCAGGAAGCCAGTGAATTCATCCAGCTCTTGAAGTGTGCAGCAGCAATGTGAAGCCCACAAGGATGTCAGCTCCCAGAGGACATCTAGCTTGCCAGGTGGTAGATGCACTTCTATGGCAACTGAGTCTAATTCTAGTTCCAGGAACTCAATTGATATGCCTGGGCCAATGATCTTGAATGGCTGAAAGCTGAGCCTGAGCTGCAACCCCAATGAAAGGGCCCATGATAGGGATTTGCCAACTAGCAGTGGTGGAGTGTCTAGGCTGAAAATGACAAGGAAGTCATCAAGATAGTGGTGTATACAAGCAGAAATGTTCTGCTGCAAAATCCAGTGAAGAGCTTTGGTAAATAAGTTGAAGATGTAGGGTGCAGAGCATGTACCAAATGCAAGGACTATGTCATAGTAGAGCTTCCCTAGCCATTCAAAGCCCAGAAGTGGCCAATCTGCAGGGCACATAGGGATGTGGCAGAATGCCAATTCAAGATCAAGTTTCAGCATCAGAGAGCCTGGCCCTGATGCAACAAGGTCATTTATGGCTTGACCAACTATGTCATACTCAATGGAGGCCTCTGTATTTGGGATGCCATTGTTCATAGATAATGGATGAGCCCTCAGGCTATAAGAGGTGGTGTATGCAGCACACCTTTAAGGAGCATTTACAAGTCACTGCCCCAATGGGAGATGTGCAAGAATTGCCAAATAGTGGCAAGTCAAATGGTTCATGCATACACCCATTGACAAGCTGCATAGCAATGTCAGTTGATATAGCCTGAATGATGGCAGGGCTGGCAAAAGCAGTTTGGAGGTTTATCAAGCATTGACTTATGGTGTGGTCACCTGTGAAGCCAATATTAGCACCAAATTGAATAATTTGAGCTATTGTAGATACAAATAAATGAGTGGTTGGGGTACTCACATAAGTAATATAACCAGGCATGCAAGTTAAGTGAGGAGTTAACATGGGGGAGGAAAGTTGTGACCTGGAGAGAAGCATCGGCACAAGGGTCCATATTGGGGCAGGCTGGGGGAATGAGGAGTGAAGAGTCAAGGGTGTCTAAAGCCATGAAACCAGTGTGAAGTGTTTGTTCACCCAGAGATCTGAGGCCAGAGTGAGCTGGGTGGGCAGAGATGTGGTGGCTCACCCTACCCATCACCTAGTTCTTGTGCTGGCTCCTGGCATGATCAGGCTTTCTGCAGGTGGAGCATACATGCAGGCAGCTCTATGGGCAAGGGGTCATTGGGCATTTTCCATCATTAAATTTGCAGCAGGGCTTGAATGGGTTGGCTGAGGTGCAGGTGGCAGCTAGCTTTGCCTGCTTGGAAGAAGTGGGCTTGCGGTGAGCATAGACATGTTCAGACAGAAGATCATTGTCACGGCGAGCCCACAGGGAGTAGTCACCCATTGCCATGTCAGCCCTACACCGATTGAAGAAGACTGAATGGTATGCATACACCGCTGACCATTCATATTTTGCCACTAACTTCAGCAGCTGCTCCGTGTATACCCACAGGTAATCTGTGGCCGATGCGTCGTTGACGTGGAATGCAAGGATTCGGAAGTATGTGTGGAGGGGAATAAGAACCGAGAACGGAGTTTTGTACTCCCTGGCAGATCTGTGGCTGACCTCAAATTGATTCGTTGAGCCATTGAACGTGTACGCTGTCTCCTTGTCTCGGTTGGTTGGGTCGAGCTTATGCAGGTCTGCCACTTTGAAGTCATGGGTGATGATCGCGGCTAGCACTGCTGCATCTATGTCGGGGAAACGGGTGCGTAGGGAGAGGGTGGCGGCAGACGACGTACCATTATTACCAGGCCCGGAGATTGGTGGGACGCACATACTGGTGGGTGCGGGTGGAACCTGTGGGGCAAGTGGTGGCGTGTGGGACGACTGCTCGTTAATTTTCGCGAGAATCTGGGACATCATGGCGTGGAGCTGCGCATGGGAGCTTCTGATTTCCGCTATCTCCTCGGTCGAGATGGTGGTGCTCCCGTGTGCTGGCGGGGTTGGGGGGGGGGGGGGGGGGGAGTCATGGGGCGTGAAGAAGCGCTAACAAATCTGCCGTCTGGAGCTCTAGGGGGTAGAGAAGTATTTCTCATGCACTGTGCAAGCGCCTGCACTAGAACGATGCGATCGAGATCTAAAAAGCGACGCGAGATGTAACGAAACAGACCCGTGGACTGCGAGCGCAGTGTGAGACGACGATGAGACCTGAATCGTGAGTGGCTTACCTGCGAGCGCAGAATGAGACGACGATGTCGTCTTCTTTGCTGCCCGCAGGTTTATAAATGTAGAGTAGCGATGATGAATGAAAGGAAAAATGGAGGAATATTAAAGGGACGATGAGGGGCCAGGGCCCTCTGTAACATGTGAGGGGAGACGGCGTCTTGATCTTCGCCCGAATTAACCCTGGGCGATTTCTTCCTTTGCCCGAACCATGTCGAGGACAAGTATTTTTGATTTTAAGAGGGCCTTAGGTATTAAATTGTCAGCATTTAGCAGATATCGGCAAAACAATGTCTACGTCTTCACGTGAGGACGATGTGGCTACTCCTGGCATCTGATAACTCAATACCCCTTTCACCATCCTTAAATCAATCATGTTATTCATTCACTCTACTTTTTCTCTACTCCTACTTTACAGTCTCTCGTAGTTAAGCTTGAGTTTTCGGCCC
>JABCKS010025143.1:0-20944 GCA_018851325.1 Termitomyces sp. DKA19 | reverse complement strand
AAGCCTGTTGCTGGACCACCTATGGCCGCAACCAAATCTGCGGCCGCTCCTGCTCCTGCCCCCCCTTCTAGTGGGGATGATTGGATGTTGTAAGGGCTTACGGCAATACATAGGTGCTTTGATGTTGTGTACGGACAGATGACCGAAATCCCTGCTAGTTCTTTTTTTCTTACCATATAATTTTTGAGACGTCTGTAGGCATTTCAGAGGATCGCAGTATATATTACGGTTGCAACTCCACATGATATCTCAAGTGTCAGGTCGTCGGTTTAATCACATTCTCTAGACTGCGCCGAACCGTCTCGTCGAGACCTTTACCGATCAGCACGATCTTGCCGATTTGCGGCACACCAATATCACTCTCGCCATTCCGCTCGACCTCCGTCATATCATACATACTCCGCACTCCTTGAAGCACGTATTGCGTCCCATCCTCGACCGTGATCAGGCCCTTGCACCGCAAAACGAGCAGCTCTGAGGCCCCGCTGCCTACCGGGGACCCGGGAATAGAGTTCTCCCATAGGACAGCACGGATCCACGCGTCGAGGGATTCGAAGCACGCGCGACTGAGGATTGGACACGTGACTTGTAAGCTGGAGATTCCGCGCAACTCGTAGTGCGTTGGTTCGTGGTCGTGGTCGTGGTCGTGGTCGTAGTCGTGGTCGTAGTCGTAGTCGTGAGGGTGTGGTGTCGATGTCGGTGTCAAAGTTGGTGGAGCTGTAAAAGCACCGACACCCATGATACGGCCGAGATCGACGTTACTGCGGATGGTGCGGTAGATGGGTGCGGCGGGGTTGATATGTTGTATGAGAGATTCTACTTCAGCAAGGGCGTCTGGTGGAACGAGGTCGGATTTGTTGAGCAAAATGACGTCGGAACCCGCTATTTGTCTAGATATTATCATTGATGAGTCAGAAGAATGGGCTCGGAGACCAATGAGGAAGATAAATGTACTTGAGACTTTCGCCTATGTGGTCCTCAGAATGGTCTTCCTCCATTTGCTAGAAATAATTTCGATATCAGAAAGATTTTGGATGATCTTGATTGGATAAGAAAGCTCGCCTGTTTCCCAAAGAATGCGTCCACGACGCAAATAACGCCATCCAGAATGATATCGCGTCCTAGACCGGATGCAAATTCTTCGTTGTGCCAGAATATTGACGCGATGGGACCAGGATCTGCTAGACCCGTAGTCTCTAGAAGGATGTGATCAAACGCACCCTTGCGCTGCATGAGCTTTTCGATCGCAGCGACGCCAGAATCTTTGATACTGCAGCATAGACATCCATTTGCGAGTTCCAGGATCTCCTCGGATTGCTCTTCAGGGGACGAGGAAACATTGACAGTTCTTGCTGCACTTAGCGTGAGAACAATGTCACAAAGATAACATGTGGCGTACATTCAATGTCCTGGATGGAGAGTTCGTGAGGTCTGGTGGTGTAAAAGCGAGGTTGAACGCACTGCAGTGTCGCCAAACTCGTTCATAATGACAGCTATGCGATAGCCATGTCGTTCTGTCAGGATCCTCCTTCATGTGCAGTTAGTACGTGAGGCTGATGAAGGACGGAAGGAAATTACTTGAGGAGTGTAGATTTGCCCGCGCCGAGAAAGCCACAGATGATTGTGAGGGGCACACGGTCATAGATGTGCTGCGGTGTTTGTTCAAGTTCAATAAGGGTTCTGTAGGCGCTGTAGACGACGGTAACGACAATAAAAGAGGACTTACGGTGCCTCGTCGTCTGATGAGTCCATGCCAGAGAAAATCAGATGACATAAGACAGACGGATATCTCCGTTGGTCCACTGCTAATTTAAGTTATGACATTGGCTACCTGTCGCTCATTAACAACGCGATTGACTATCGAGATGGCTGCAACGCAAGTTCAGGACATCCAGGCCGTCATCCAAGGCTCCGGTGACGTTGAGTGGAGGTGCGTACTCCTCTCTGGATCTTCTTCTTACAATCTGACCGTCCGCGAAATGTAGATACGAGATGCGACGCGAGGCCCAGGAGATCCTGCCTGGGCTCTTTCTCGGTCCATTCATGGCCTCGAAGTCACTGGAAACTCTTGCAAAGCTGGGCATAACACACATGCGAGTGTCATCCATGGATCCGTGATGCCTCTTAACAACTTCCACTCACAGCATCTGCGTACGCGACTTGAAAGAGTCGTTCTCAGTAAAACCACGGTTTGAGAACGATTTTCGATACTTGACCCTAGACGTGGAGGATAATGAAGAGCAAAACCTCATTCGCGTATTTCCCCAGTACGGCCCATCTCCATCCGCGCTAATGCCAACGAATTCTCATCTGGCCCCAGAGCAAAACAATTCATCGACAATGCCCTTGCTTCCGGCGGTCGAGTTCTCGTACATTGCAACGGTGCGTAGATTTCCTGGCACATGAATTGTGGAATTCCACACTGATATTCAGGTCGTTAGGTGGCATTAGTCTCTCTCCTGCTTTCGTCGTTATGTATGTTATGCAGTACTACAAGATCACATGGGAAGAATCCCTTCACCTTGTACAAAACCGACGGTATTGCATATCACCCAACGGAGGATTCCTGACTCAGATCAAAGTACGTCTCACTAATTATTTGGGTATAGATCTCGAAAGGACACAATACATCTAGGAATACGAAGCAATCTACAAGGCAAATCAGGCGTTGGCATCATTTCCAGCTATGTCACGAGGAGTTGCGCGACGTAAACGTGAGGATGACGAGGACGAGGACGAGGACCGGTAGGTCTTTGAGCACACACCCCTCGCGCAAACGACCGCTGAATGACGCTTTAGGGAGGACGATCGAAAACGCGCGTGGCTGTCCAATGAGCCAGTGCCAACACATGATCCAAACGCGATGGAAACAGCATAACCGCGAGTCCTTTCTGACCCCTCCATCCAACTACCTCATTATGCCTCTCCCACCCGGAAAATCCAATCCTGCATCAATATCATCTTAGAGCGATTTAATTTTGGCCTTTTCTTTCTCTTGTATCACCCGCTTTGCATGAACATCTTAAAATACGGGTTTTTGTTTAATCAATGGAAATATAACTAACAATTAGCATACCTTTGCGCTTGACCCATGCCTCAACCGAGATGCCAGCGAATACTACAGCGGCGCCGAGCCATTGCCCTAGTGTTAGCTGGTGCCCATAGATGATCACCGACAGGAGCATCGTGAATAATTTTCGAGTCAACGTTATTGTCCTAACGAGAGAAGCGTCATAAAGAGTTTCTTTCC
The DNA here is from genome assembly GCA_018851325.1 of Termitomyces sp. DKA19. NCBI lineage: Eukaryota > Fungi > Basidiomycota > Agaricomycetes > Agaricales > Lyophyllaceae > Termitomyces > Termitomyces sp. DKA19. Next base: position 17,694 of record JABCKS010025143.1, on the reverse strand, counting down.
ACAAGATGGAGGGAAATAAAACATACACCAAAGTTAGCGATCCAAAGTGCTGCAGCGTCTCAAAGATGAACAGTTGACCGAGCGCTCCAGTGAACGCGAACTGTGCGAGGGGCACAATGATGTCTGGATGCGAGCGGATGAACGCCAGTGCGCCCCCGAGCTCCGTCTGGCCCGGTGCGCCAGGGTGAATGACAGGAATATACGGTAACGGCAGCACGGCAAGCACACTCGTTATGAGCGTGCAGAACACATTAATCCAGAACATCATCTGCTGCCCCGTAACGCGATGCCGCGAGAATATCTCGTCCTGTGTCGAATTCGTCGCACCATCCAAAAGCAAATTGATAAGCAGATACGTTATCCCGATCACGCTCGCGTACGGGCTGGCGTTCTGTGCCGTCCCTTGTTTCGCAGCGTGCTTAGCTGCTGCCTTGGGATCGCCGAGATACATGAATATGGTGATGCCGGTCGTGACCATGGCTACCACGACGTACTTGTGCAGGGCAAAGCGGCGACGGTAGAGAAGAACGTTCATAATCATTACTGGGACGAGTTTACATGATTTTCCAAGGACCATGGCGGGATAAGAGATGTAGGAGAGCGCGGCGAAGCCGAATGGGGCGGCGGAGGTGATGAAGACAGAGCATTGGAGGTACCGTACGAGTAAGGCGCGCTTGGAAAAGCGAGTCGAGGGTTTTGGTGGGTGATCATGTTTGGCATGTCCGTTGGTGATAGTACTGCCGTTGGTGGCGGGTGTAGGAGGTGGTTCAAGCCCGAGACTCTCGTAGAGCGATGCGCCTGACCTACGCCGGAGAAAGATGTAAATGAAGGCCGAAAGAGCGCTTAAAGCACTCTGACAGGTTCCCATGAATAATGGTGATTTGAACTTGTCGGAACCACTACCGTCTACAGATTTGAACGGAACAGATACTGAAAGTGAAAGGTTTTGAGAAGGGTTCGCATTCACAGGGACTTTCCACTCACATCGTTCTTGAGCAATGGCCCACAGCTTTCTTTCAGATCAGCTCGAGAAAATATCTTAATCTTGAGAACGACGCACCAAGAACATCGAGTACACCCCGCCGACACAGGTTACCAATCTGTCTTCGATGTCAAGACATACATAATGAGTGACCGGGAGAATATCCGTGACTGACCTGACAAAGGTCATTTTGACAAATTAAGAGGCTAGTTTTCCTCAAGACAAAGTCCAGTCCCAAGCGTCAGTAGAGAGGAGGAGAATAAGGGGCTCGCTCCGTCAAGTCTACATCGGAGGTTGATCGGCAAAACCTCGATCGAAGACGTGGAACGACGTGTAGCCCTAACCCTAAATTGAGGTGAATTTGTCTCTGCTTCCTGGTTCATTCAGACTTTCAGTATTCATGGAGAACCTGACGTTGCCTCGCTCAGAGAATAGTCAGATTTGAACGTCTCTGGAAGCTCGGGCTCATCGTTTGAACTACAGGAATCCAAGGACGTCCTTTAAGTCGGCATGGGCCTCTTACCTTGTTTGAATGACCTTCTGGAGTTCAGTTGGAGAGACGCTTCCACTTGAACTAGCTTCTCCCCCTATGAAAAACTGGCTTTTTTCGTCGAAATCACGATCTGTAGGGAGCGCTCTGTCGTACCTCTGCATCGTTGTCCGTAGTCCTATCGAAGCTGAGGTATGAGTGATGTTAGGCTTTCATTCGAACATGAACCCATAAGCCAAACTTGAAATATGAGGTGTGAAATCGCTCTTGCTTCTGCGTACTTTACTCAACTGACCAGATCTAGCGTGAGCGACTCTTGTACGTGATATTGTATCAACAGATGAACGGGGAGCTTCGCCTTCAAAGTTTTCTGGAAAGGCCACCAAGATGTTTTGAATCGACTGTTATGTTTTGTCCCCGCGCCCCGTTCTCGTCCTAGATTGATATCTTCTTGGCCCGAAGGGAGCTCCATGCAACAGCTCGAAAAGGCTCATTATAGTCGCCGTCCATGACAAACTCTCTTTGACCGCTTTCCTGGACTCGCATTCTCGAATGCTGCGCTAATCGTCCATGGAAATACCACGACCAATCCGGTCGATTTCAGCGCCCCACTTTGAATGCTTTGCTTCGCTTGTCATCCAAGATGTTTCAAACATTTCAATGGATTGGTAAACGCTTAGGAGGAATGCTAAATGACCCTTCCTTCGGATATTTTGACTCGGACACTACACTAATGGGTGCATACTGCTCCACAGGCCCTCGGGCACGGGGACACGATTCCATTCCCTGATGAAGCAGGTTTCGACAACTCACTTTTTGACTTGTCTGTTTTCTTAGTCATCATATTTGTCGGATTGCTGCCTTCAAATTTGGAAGAGAAGGAGTTAGCGAAAATTCATTGGCATCTGTAAATCTGCAGACCTCTAACCGCTTCAAGATTCTGTACCATGCACGAAGGTGCGGTATTTTATGACATCACAAGTAATTGTCGGTGTTGGTTGTGGTTTCAAACAAATCCTCCTTCGGTACATGAGTACTCTTTCGTTTAGCTGGCCCCCACTTCCAATTTCGCTTCCCGATTAATGCGCTTTCTTGCTTCGACATCGCGAATCAAATCGTCCTGTCGTTTAGAGCCATCTCATAATCTTATACTCAAGAATCTATTTATGACTTCAAATAGCTTCTTAATCATATGAAACAATAGCAGGAGGAGAACACCTGTGGGACTCTTCCATTTCCTATCAGTACTACTCAAACTGATATTTGTCGCAATGAAAAGTTTGTATTATGGGAAGGTTCCATCGCTCGTACTCCTCCAGGAAAAGTAGAAGAATTGGTATCCATCTATGAAAAGATAACTTTCATTTTTCGTACTCTTTTCGTACTCTTCACATGAAACACAATACGAATTGATCCTGGTCTTAGTAGTCAGACGTCCTGAGCCTCAAAATATACCATATCCTACCCAGTGAGGTTTAAGTTACAATATCATATTGTGCTCGAGTTTTCCTGCAGGAAAATCCGCAGTCAGGTAGAGATTACTAGGTAACCACACGTTCGTTGCTCAACTTTGATTTTTGAGGTTAAACTGAAAGTCTTTCAACGATATAATTACTCGAAATATATTAGCATGGATGGGATCTGGAGTAACTGATGGCCCGGTTTGACAAGCTGATGGACTCATGACGAGCGACTCGGGAGCCGTTTACAAGTAACGGGTAACGAACAGAAGCTTTGACATCTAGGGTTAAAAGAGGGGTGTAGCTAGATCCTCACCCGAATCAGAGTTCTTTCCACACCTCACCAGCACAAGGTCAGGACGAATCTAGACATATGGCATCCACGATGCAAAAGTCACCTTTTTCGACACAAGACGTAAAATTGACCATGTACATACAATGCAAGATCATCGGCCCGGGCTCCAAAAAATCTAATCGAGTCGGATCGCAAACCTTGCTTCTTCATCGGACGGATCCTGGGGGCCTGGGGCCTGAAGCTTAAAGTACGTTATTTGTAACCGTTTTATGCCCAGTCTAACTACATATGTCTACTATACTAGAGTGTAGAAGGTTTCGCAGACTCGCCGGAGTTTACTGGAGATCTAGGAATCGGTCTAGATACATGTCTCTGGAACCGACGACATTTCTCGGTCGTCATATCGCCATTCAATTCATGATCAGCTGATTCGTATAGCTTTATTCTCGCATTGACAAGACTTTTCCACGTATGTACGCAAGAACTTTCTGCCTAGACCCAAGTGTGGCTACTTTTATTTCCTACTTGGTAAGAGAACTTTGTGACCACATGCCCGCAGATTCCTTATAAAGTGCCTATAAGGCCAGACCTGCTTCGCGCTAGAAGCATCGCCACAAACCCCGCAAGGAGTCACATATCCACAAAAGGAGAAATCTCTTCTTGGCAGGGCGGGAAGGTGAGATCAGATATGTTGCCGGCGGGGTTGCTTTGAAACTCCGACTTTATACATCTCTGCTCTTGACCCTCACCACCACTACCGTTCCCTCCAGCCGCTTTTCTCGTTTCATGCCTACGGGAGCGACCGCAGCGGAGTCATATATTTATTCATCACTGTTTGGATATACTCGACCTACTCAGACCTCTCTCGCCTCTGCTAGCATCCGAATTCACTCGCTTCGAGACGACCAAAATGTTCTGAGTACTTCGTTAATGCAAGATTTAGTCGAAGTAGTGAAAAACGATGATGAAGATGAGGACATGGTGGTCCCACACACGATGTCGGCTTCTTGCTTCGCAGATCCAATATCGACTTCGCCTGCTGCGATGTTCCTTTCAGCGTTCAGCTCTCCAATACTTTCCGCGCCTCAACCAGATAGTGAAGGGCACGTTGTTCAGGGCTATACTCTGGGTCCAATCATCGGCTATGGTGCTTTCTCGACCATCAGGCGGGCCTTTTCCGCATCGGGTGATGTGGTCGCTGTTAAAATTATCAGACGTTCCGATCATTTCAAGCGGGGAAGCGACTCGGGTCTTGCGAAGAAGCGCATCAAGCACGAAGCTCAGGTTTGGTCCACTCTGAGCCACGAGCATGTTCTGCCGCTTTTCTCTGCAGCTCACACATCTTATGCCGATTATTTTTTCACTCTATTTTGTCCTGCTGGCTCTCTTTTTGACATCTTGAAGCGGGATGGTCGGCCTGAGCTACCTCGTGATGATGTGGGAATGATGTTCAGGCAGGTGGTGCGGGGATTACGGTATCTGCACGAAGTTGCCATGTTGGTCCATAGGGACATCAAACTAGAGAATGTACTCGTGGACGAGTGTGGCGTGTGTAGAATAGGAGATTTCGGCATGACCAGAAGGATAGGTGAACCTGACGAAGAGGAAGAAGAAGAGGAAGATCAGCAACAGACCGAGATTCGTCAATCAGGTCACACTACAGTCCATCGTGCAGTTTCTCTCAACGTTCAGCATCCAAGGGTAGGGATCAAAGGAATGAGTCTTCAAGCTCAATCGACACGCCATCGCAATTCTACCTCGTCCGTCCACCCAACACCTTTCCCAAAGTTCCAGCCAGGATCACTTCCTTACGCAGCGCCGGAACTTCTTTTACCAGGCTTCATTACTCCCAATCCTGCGCAAGATATTTGGGCTCTGGGTATCGTTCTTCATACTCTACTTACTGGCTGCCTTCCTTTTTCCGATTCCTTTGAGCCTCGGCTTCAAATGAAAATATTGAATGGTAAGTATAAGCGCTGTATGCTTCCATGTATCAGCTTAGGCTCATGAAATCTGTTTACTTGGTTAGGTGTGTACAAAATACCATCTGGTATTGGTCGCGGTGCAGAACGTGTGTTGAAAGGATGCCTTGATCGCTCAGATGCATCTCGCTGGAATATTGCTATGGTTGATGAAGTTGCGTGGGGTGTTGGATGGGGTCCGGAGAGCGATGACATTGCTCCAACAGACTCTGACGAGGAATTTCAAATGGTGTCGCATTCGCGCTCACGTTCTCGTCATAGGGTCCAAAACGCTATCCCAGAAGTTCCTGAGTGGCATCAAGAGGAGCCCAGCTCAGATCCCGCTCATGACGCAGCGTCTCGGCGATCTTCATCAAGATTGCAACGCTCCCTTTCGCGTGCTCCTCACTCGCGCCCAAAGCTCCCTCGCAGCAATTCACGGTCTCGCCGTGCTCCCTCTCCAGTCGTTGTGACTTTTAATGCTACTGGTGCCTCTGTGCGCTCTCCATCTGTCGTTCGCTCCCCTTCCAGCATGTGCTCCCCGTCGTCTACTCGATCGTCTCAATTTCTTCATTCCATCCCGGACCCACCTACATCCTCTTTAGAGCGTGGCCGAAGACGTCAAAAATTTTTCCCAACGGAGTCCTCGCCTAGCCCCAGCATAGCCGCGCCCATGACGCCTTCTGACTCGCTTGGCCCAGATTCCCATCTTGATCGCTCTTCATCCCGCGGACGTCGGCGCAAGATCGAGTTTCACACCGAACTTCCTCCTCTCAGTCGAGCGGAACATCTCTTTGTCGCCGAGGAGCTTGAGCTTGAAGCGTCACAGAGTGCGTCGTTCAGCCCCTGCCTAGGGCGTGCGCAAGTTCCAGATTATGTGAGATGTCGGACGCAGCGGAGTCAATCGAAGCCATCATACGATCCTATACTTGCGTATAGTGCATCGAGACAAGGGGGGCCATTGTTGTCTGAGAACAGAGATTTCAAAAGGCTGTTCCAATTTCCAACGACCTTGTTGAAGCCTGTACAGCCGACAACGACTGTGGATCGACGCATGAGAAGCAGGAGCCTTGAAATTGTGCGTTGAATATGCCTTTGCTCCTCCGAGGTGCACACCTGGGCTCATTGAGTATGCGGGATCTCCGTTTGTCTGGTTTGGAGTGTTTCGATCAATTCTTTATTCGTCTAATCTATCTAGGGATACCCTGTATGTGCGCCCGCAGTTTCACATCACCTGAACACCCTAATGCAAATGTGATTTATTTGGCATCCTCGGTTTCTTTTCCCTCATGTCTTTGCGCGCAGTATCACTTATTTATAGTCATGCACTCCATCTTTTCTGCCTTCGCAACCTACGGCCTACCCACGATGTCTCCATTATAATTATGATGATCATTTACTTTTTAGTAATAGTCCATTAGCACAAGCTATCTGTCGCAACACATCCTATACAATTTATTCGATTGTTATTGACAATTGAGAATGCGTTGATCGCGAGAGCAAAAATGGAGGTCTTTGCGGGTTGCATGCCAACGCACTGCAGCTGGACATATTAGTTCCCAATCTACTTGCTAAACTACTTATGCGTACTCTTACCGATCTTAAATCTTGCATTCAGGCAGCGTTGGAACGAAGAAGATGGCAAGGTCGTTTTCTGCCTTTGGCACCGCTTTTTTAGGCCCTGATTACATGCGTCAATTACAAGTTCTGTAGCCGAATGCGAAAAAATCAGCAGCGGTTTCTTCGATTCCCGACGACTTGGATGCAGCTCTATCAGATACTTCACACCTACCCTTGCTCTGCCCTTTGTCCATCTCAAGTTTTCGAGCTGGTCTTCTTTGACATCTCGAAGTGTCGAGCCGGGTTGTGACAGACACGCAAAATCTGGGAGACGCTTCGCGAATTCATCCTTCAAGACTTCCTATCGTTTCATCTTGTCAGTCCGCCAACCGTACACACCATTTGCGTTGTTAGTTGATGAAATCGATCTTTGCTCGATGTCAAGTAGGTACTTATTTTCAGTATGTGATCATACGTTCCTTCACAGCTTCTCCTCATAGGCGTACGATCCTCTGGATTTATGCTGGCTTTCAGGCAACCTCCGCTTGACAATTCAAGATAATTTATGATAATAGATCATCATGTCGTTTATCTTTCTTTTCGATGGAATCTGAACATTGATAGGTCGTACAAATTAACTGAGCTGCATAAAGAGCAAAAATTAGGAACATTAGCAATCCAATATTGTCAGTCCCCAAGCCATAGAAAGTCGGAACTTCAGCTTCGTCCTGTTTAGATTGTATCAGAGAGATGAGTTGAACATCTGTCAGTCGATACTCGGAGACTCTTCCTCACGGACAAAGATCAGCTGATACACAATCACTGATAGATATCTTACATACACCAGAGAAAAGACCAAATAGTACAAGAGGCAGGCGCTACACGGTTATCCCATCGCCACCAAGGGTCATCACAACGTCTGGTCGGTCCTGTTGACGGGCTTCTCTTCGTTCGGAAAGACTAGCTTTGAGTACTTCAATCTCTTCATGAAGTTTCGCCTGGAAAAGGTACGGGTAAGGTCGACATCCAGTATGATGGTTTATTGATGAGTATACAGACCGTTTTTTGCTCGATCTCATTTTTGTCAAAAATGGAATACGGCCGAGGCGGTGGTGGTGCGTGTTTGTCGCCTGATGAGCTACGCATGAGTACACGTTGTATAGGGATGCAGGGAAGGAGCATAGACACACCGTAAGCAGCAAATTTGAATACTTCGTTCATCATGTCGTGATTGCGTTTGTATCGGTTGAGGGCAAGGGTTCGTGTTGAGATGTGATCGATCTCGTCTGCAATATTCTCATGAAACACATGTTGATGATAGAGGAGGGAAGAATATACCTCCAGAATCGTCATCCTCAGGCCGCGGTGGTCGTTGCTATAATTAGTTGAGCATGAGAGGGAGAAACGACAACAATGCTCCTACCCCTCCCGCGGCACCAGCCTGCGCTCGCGCCCTTTGCTCCTGCTCTCTTCTCCGCTGGTCTAATAGCTCCATATTGGTATTCTGTTGTGCCACCATGGCCTGTTGTTGAGAGAAATTCATGGGCATTCCTGGTTGTTGCATCGCTGGAGCGGAAGATTGGACAGGACCACCAGGAGGGTACACCTTCTGACCCATCTTTTCTCCAGCTACATATACTGATGGCTCATTGACGATACGAAGCGGATAGTTGCGAACAGGATGATTCATCATTGACGGGAGGATCGCTGTTAGCCAGATCTTGAAGTTCAGGATCCGGCGTAATTGCACAATTGTCGAGACTTACGTGCTTGGGGCCCTTGTGTGTAGTGTACCAGTACGAGAGAAGGATTTCCTCCCTTAGCGAGACGATAGCGTCTTCGACAGCGCCAAGCGTTAGAGTCTTGGCCGCCTGGGATGAAACCGAACTTCACCTCGTGCACTTCAAGTTCCTGATATAGATATCAGTGTCGATGCTCCAATGCTCAACCGATGCTATCATTGAATAATGGTTAGTGACCACTCACGCGGTTGTTTCCGGCAGGCATGGTAAATTTAACCTCTTGTTCTTGGAAACGAAGACCGTCGTTGGGAAACGGTGATTGTGCGGGGAGAAATAGAAGCAAGACTTGACCCTCTATTGACTAAGTTGAGTAGATCTACGAGAATACATTAGGCACGCGAATTGAACGCGACTTACCGGGGGGTTTGTCGACAAAACCCCATGCAAAGGGTACGCTAGTAGACATGGCCATCGCTCGCAGGAGCATGTTGACGGCAGTCTCATAATTTATTTCTCTGTGAAGGGGAAGATTTTCTGGATAGCGTAAGCATAGCCCTTCTGCCTGGGCTTGCTGGAAATTCGACATTTGTGGCAGGCTGAGGCACAAGGTTGGGCGTTGAAGGGACGGATGTGATGTTTGTCAGAGTCATCAAAACCAAATAAATATTCAACTTCAAGAAACCCCTCATGAATTACGTATTGTTCTTGGCTCAAGTCGGCCTTGTTCTTGTCATCAGCAGTCTGGGAAGCGGTACCGCTACCCCGCAGTCAAATCTTGTCGGATATCCTAAATTTCCTCAGATTCATGAATGAGGCGCACTGCGATTACGTGCCGTTATATATATCTGCCAGTATTTACGATACGATGGGTTTGTCAGGACTCAAGAAGATTTTTTTGGCCAAAGAGACACCCATCCGACAGGGTGAAATTCAACAAAGACTGCATTCAGAATTACTCACTAGATGCGGAGTTGCATAGCGTTGGAATGTGCCCACCATCGTGGCCCGCATCCAACGATTCTTTCAAGCTACATTTGGTTTCTCACACTCCTATAGCCGAAATGCCACTGACACCAAGCTTCAACAACTGGAACTCTTCCCAATTGTGTTGCAGGTGGGGCACGGACAAGGATTGCACTCTCGGGGGCGAAGAGATCGGTGACGTGAACGATTGAACGATTGATCTGGTTGGTGATTCGTTGTGGACTGATTTTGAGTCATGGCCTGGAAGCCATGAAGTCTATGAAATAGTGACACCAGGTGACGTTTGCGTCGAAACGACAGTTTGAAGAAATCGCTTACTGAGTTTTATTTCATTTGAATAGTACATATATGTATTTCCTTGCATAAAGGGCTAAATTCTTGAAGTAGCAGAGTAACATGCAAATCGACATATTGCATAGGCCCCTTTTACACAGGAGCATCCATCGCAAACAGCTCCATCTAAGAATTGTAGGGTACGGCACCCGGAAGCGTTACCCTGAATACCAGGAACTGTGTGTCGACATTGATGTCAGCATCATAGGATTCTCCAAGCGACATGCCATTCTCGGTGAGGTAATCGTTGTCCGCCTGCGTGACTACTTAGCTTCATTAACGAATCGAAAAGGCGGTACGTACAGCAGTGAACAAGAAGAAGTCATCAGGATATTCAGAGTCAAGACAAGGCGCCAAAGTGAGAGATTCCCACTTCGCGTCAATCAATGTCTCATCTGCAGGATCATCTATGGGCGGCAAGCCCTTTGAGAACATACCCGGAGGAACTTGACTAGTCAATTTGACTCACCATTGTGCAGACCGAATCGTTCGAGGCCATTCTCTTCGACGAAGTCAACGAAGGATACGTATGTCGCAGGAGTGATCCCGCTCTTAAGTTTTCCATCGGATGCGATGGGATTCGCAGGATCGTCATATTTAGTGCCATGAATATCTGTAGCTCCAATTATGGAAAAGAGATCCGCCTGCCTGAGGAAAATCGATCCAAACAGAGATCACGGTGAGTACAGTAGAGAAACAAACACACTTGTACTTCGTGTTGTTGTCATCTCCTCCGTGACCATCACCATCCCTAGACAATGCAAGGAAAATACCAGGCTTCACGAAGTGAATCTCATTGCATTCCTGTGTATTGTCCTTGTCGCTCAGGGGAAGAGGAACGACCCACTCTCCAATAAGTGGAGGACGAATTGAAGAGTCCGAAACATTCCAAGCAAGAAGACGAGTGTATCTGGAGGTGTCCCTTTCATCACCACCATCCTGGATAGTAGCCGCCTGTAGCATGGCATAAAGGATCTTGTTCACGCGGTCCATGGTCAGGCCTTCTAAACCTAGATAGAACATTTCTCAGCTAAAGAAAGACAATGGGAGAGAGAAGACGAACCATGATTGTTGCCCCGGCCTGTTTTTGGATCGTCGTCCTCTGAGGTAAAATAGAGGTTTCCTTTCTCGTCCATAGGAAGGATTGCAGGCGGTGGTTGAATCGTCTGAATCAATTGACCATCTGCCGAAAAGCTGTAGATGTAAGGACCGTATTCGTCGCTAACCCAGAAGCTGCAGGGTGGAGATATATGGGTATGTCTTTAGAGGCGACTCGAAGGAATGTTCACCTGCCATCATCGTTTGCGACAAGTCCTTCTGCATCGATCGTCAGATGAGGCTCCGAGGTGGAAGCAATGGGCATTTGAGGATCAGCGGTGGCGTCGCCAGGATATCCGCTCTGAGCAGCCCTGACGGCGGTGGGATCCAATCCACTTGTCTTTACATTGTTCCTCTCGTATCTGAGGACCGTGTTCCGATAGGTGAGAACGAGAGTGTCCTGCGCGTCTGAGAAGCTGAGCTTGGAACTGCCATAATAGGGTGAGAAGACAAAGTCAATCTCATGCTGACGGGATTGATAGTCAATCGCTCCGTCACTGCAGGAGGGGAATTCTTTCAATGATGTCGATGCAAAAGAAAAAAGAAGATCATACACATTGTAACCACGATCTGGGGTCACAACAAATGTGCCGTTGTAACTTCCGAAGGCAGTCTGAGCCCAGGTTCCACGCTTGATGTCGATTCCACTTCCAATTCCACCCAAGGTATCACCCTCAGAATCCCGGAAATTGGAAGGGATAAGACCAAAGCCCACCAGACCCTCAGGTAAGCGTAAGATAAATGCCCATGTGAAGGTATGAAGTCTAGCTACCTTGTTGATATAAGTATTCCCATTCAAAGTAACCTGTACCGGGTCAGTAGCTTTTCTGGATTTGATATGCGTAATAGGAGATGACTGGACGCTTTGAGCAAGCGCACAGAGCAAAGCAAACGACTTCAGTATAGTCAACATCGCGAAGAAGCAGGACTTCGAAAGTTGATAATGGTCGATAGCATTGCATCCCAGCTTTTATGGGACACGAGCAACCGCCATCAATTCCAGTTGACAGAAGAGAACTTCAGAAGTTCCGAATGTCAGTAAGCGCGAGCCATCTTCCGTGTGGTGCAGCCGTATCGATCAGTCAAGATACATGAGACCCATGGTGGTCATGATTCTGGTCACGTTGACTGTAATATATATGCCAGTAATTCATCAAATTTATGTAATGCTTTTTGTACTGTCACTACTCAGGGCACACCAGAGCTGTCCTATGACCATCGCGAACAGTCTTCCCTAACATGTTTTTGCGCCTCTTCCGACCAGCGTCTGCAACAATAACACATATGTCTTTGAACAGGACTGCTTTAACTCGTTTAGAAATTTGGAACGGAGCACAGCACGCACGTCCAAATACAATGCGTCTTGCAAGGATCACAAGATTATTTTCCAACGTTCAAAGCCATAGCCATAGCGTCGTTGATCTTGATTATGCTACACAGCTACCGCCGGATGGGAACACAAAGGAAGGGGCTTTGGTCATTCTTCATGGACTATTGTGAGCTGCAAGAGGTTAAATACTACGAGAAAAGGGGCTAATCAATAATGTTAAGTGGATCGAAGCGGAACTTCACGTCACTAGCTAAACAGTTCATGAAGGACTTGAATATTCCTGTCTATTCTCTTGTATGTATCGAAGTCATGAGCGAGGATGTTTTGATACGAAAAGTAACAGGACCTTCGTAATCAAGGAACCTCCCCCCATTCAGAACCTATGACGTACTCGGCTATGGCTGACGACGTTTTACACTTCATAAAAGCTCACTTGTTATCGAAAGTTACTCTTCTTGGGCACTCCATGTATGCTTGCCATTTGTTTTTCTCACCTTGACTCAGTCACCCTTAAGGGGAGGGAAAGTCGCAATGTCCGTTGCACTCCATCCATCCCTAGCAGAGGCTAGAAATGCGCAAATTTTGACCAAACTCATTGTGGCCGACGTAGCGCCAACAAGAGCGGAAATTTCACCTGAGTTCAAGGGTTACGTAGAAGCCATGCAGAAGATCGAAAGGCTGGAACTACGGACACGAAAGGAGGCCCTGGAGGTGTTGGAAGAGTACGAGTCAGTATGTCAATCCAATTCAATTTCTCAACAGATGAGCTTATGAGTACTGGACGAGGATATGACTGTTCGGCAGTTTCTTCTTACCAACCTCAATCCACTGACACAGAGCGAGCCATTTGCCAAATTCCGGGTTCCGCTAGATACCCTTAGGGCCGCAATCCCTGAGATTGGCTCGTTCCCTCATGCTCCCGGAGAGCGACAGTGGAACGGTTCAACCTTATTCATCAAGGGTTCTCAGAGCGCGTGCGTGCATGTGAGACAAATCTGATCACTCTTGGCTCACCTTGATAACAGGTATATCAATAAGCACACACTTGCATCAATGGAGTCGTTCTTTCCTAGATTACAGCTCGAAACACTCGATGCAGGCCATTGGGGTATAGTCATTTTTTTCGCAATGATACCTACCTCTCACTTATTACCATTCTACGATTCTTAGTTCATGGTGACAGGTATGTGTGACAACTGTCCCCTCATTAATGGCGTTTTTGAGACAAATCTAGGCCTGTTGAGTTCAAGGAACTTGTGGAGAACTTCATAAAGAGGTCATAGTCAGTCAATAAATGTCCAACATTGATAATAATGACACAAGGATACTAATCCACTAATTTTCTTGAGATAACCTTGTGGCTATCTCTAGGACTGTACCGAAGTCATTCCACTGCTAAATTAATGACATTCCTTGCTAAAACATCTTCATCCGAGTCGTCCGCAGATGCTTTGTCTCTTGTAGCGGAAACTAGAGATAGGCGCTTCTGTTCCTCGAGGACGACTCGTCTGATACCATCTTCACCTTCTTTATCATAGAACTCTGCCACGCCCTCTTCACCCCCCAATCTCTTTCTTACTGCATTCATAATCAATTTTACACCCTTCCAGTAGCCTCCAAGCTCAGCCCAGTCACGAACGCGGGAACCGCTCCACACTTGTCTGAAGCTTGCTCGTTGCTCACGCTCCCGAGCTATTCCATCGAAAATGATCTTCTTGTTGAAGTGTACAAGTGCCAGGTCTCGTAACTCTCGAAGCTCCTCTTCAGTCCGCTTTCCTCCTTTCTCTCCAGCAGCAGTGTTTTTCTCCTCAGCCCATTGCACGAATTTGGCATACATCTTTCGATCTGCTTTTACTTTCCTAAAGCCTTCACCGCGGGATCTAAACATTTTCGGATCGAAGAACTTGGTTGATCCCACCCATTCAAATACTTCCTCATTAGTGTTGAACCCTGCTCTCCAGGTATCCATCGACCAACCCATGAATTTCAATATATCGTCGAACGACTGACTGAGTTCAATCGGTGGATTTGGAGGGTCGGGCAACTGAAGACGTCATGTCAAAGATAAGATTATGCGTTGACGATAGTGCGAACCTTGAGACCCCTTTCCCCCAAAGCCAAACCAATATTTCGAACGAGCAACCCCATGATCATCCCAAGGTCACCATATGCATGATAGAAAACAGATCGGTCAAATTCTTCCTTATCTGTGCATACGCTAATATCGACCTATGTGAAGATATCAGGTACACCCTCCTGAATACTGCTTCTGCGTCTAGGACTTGCCTGATAATAAATCGTTCCATCCTCTATCACTCTACGCGCCTCACCCTCCTCTGCCCCATGGCCAAATTCTGACCATTCACCTACGCCGATGGGAACTGCGAAATTCGATGTGCGATTGCCGTCCATGAGATTCGTGTGTTGGGCGCCGACATCGACCTGAGCAATCTCATGCAGAGTATTGACTGGATCAACTGTATCTTGAGCGGTCAACGGACAAGCGACGATGAAGTCAATATCGCCGTAGGTAGTCTTCTCAGGAGCCTCGAATGGAACCGCCACATGCTTGTAGAGACGGGAGATTTGAGGTAGCAGACGGTTTTTGAGCGCATTATATACAGCAGGCGGCATACGGGGGAACGCCTCGGCGCTTAAGAGTGCCGCAAAAGCATTGCCACCCATTTGCATGTAACTTACTATGAGTGCTCTCAAGACTCCGAGAAACTCTTATATGTCGGGCAAGAAGCCTGCAAAGTCGCTTGGAATTATCCCGAGCGTCTGATAAACTCAATATTCATGGCTTCTGGCTGTGCAAACCTTAAGCATAACTGTTGTGTCAAAGGATGTACTTATCGATTGTGTGTAACGTTTTGCCTGAATTGGAGCACGTCGGAAATTGCCCTCAACGAACCAGTTGGACTGTCATGTGTCGAGAAGAGAAATTTTTAGCCATTTCTCTTTCTCTAGTTCTAACCCTTGGGTGTAAAGTCTCCTGACTTTCAGGCCATCTTGATTTGTATCTAGTCTAGTACATTTAATTTTTTATAGGGTGATTTGTAATATATGAGGGATGTCGGCCCATTGCCGAGCGAGAGATACCAAAAAACCGGGAAGTGAAATCGCTGTCACGTCCGGGTGTAACGATCGTGACTTAGATGTCTAGACTTTCCAGCAGTAGCCCTTTTACTTGTGATTCTTGCTCAGTTACCAGTACCCATTTGCTGACAGTATAAATACTCCATACTTTGTATTCAGTAACTAGTGCTCTTTCAATACAGGACTTACAACAGTTCCTATAATTACAGATAATGATCAGGCTAGGCCATCACAAGACAAGGGCAAGAGTATAGACCCCACCAACTGGGGTGCCATACATCTTGACAAACCTGAGGGTGACCTGTGAATTCAGCAAGAACTATTAGCTGAGTATAATGCATGAAACTGTAAGAAATAACTTGGTGACTCAGACAATGCACTCACTGGACACTGTCAGGACTCCACCAATTTCACCCACCATTAAACCCCCGATGACCCTGCCACCTCCAACAACCACCAAAACTGCTCAACTGACTCTGGAATGTCCCTGCCCTCTACCTGGACCCTGCCCATGACCTGTGCATCACTGGAATACTGGCCCATGCATTCCCAAGCCTCAGCCCTGACTTACACATCACCAGACCACTGGCAAGACATCCTCCTGAATCCTGATGCATCCTTGGGGGCTGCCCAGTCCCAAGACATGCCCACCTTGTGGATCCACTCCTGAAGCCTGCTTTGGACCATACCCATGCCCCATTAGAAGAGGAGCTGAGCCCCAGGTGGGTGCTACCTACCTGGAGGTCCCCTGCCATCCCCAACTCTCCCTAGATACCTTGAGCATATAACCCCAGGACCTCATAGTCAGTCAGTAGTCTTGATATTGCATACTTTTGTCTACTTTTCACTTCTCTACTTTCTCTGTCTCTATTCTTGCTCAATCTATTCTTCTTCTTTTTTCTCTCAACCTCTGGCATAGTTATTTCAGTCTACAGAACACTTCCCCAGACTTCAACTACCTCCACCCTTGTCATATCAACTCTGGGACATTGCCTAGCACCCAGATTAAGCCCAGAACATTTGTACATCCTCCTTCCAGTCATTGACTAACCAACTAGCAGGTTCTTGCTCTCAGAGATGAGCTCTTAGGTATTCTGGACCTGACATAATATCAAGACTCCCTCCACTTATTAGATACTCAATGGCCCACTACTCCAGCCCTCCCTACTGGCCCACTACTGCCTACACTATGGATGCCTATGGCAACCTAATCACACCAACCTATTATATGCAACCTCTGATTACCCCTCAAAATAACCAGACCCTCTACCCATAAACTACCCCCTTTCCAGCCCTTGTATTGGTACTGGCTGATAGCTACACATGGATTTGGGCCAGGACCTTTGGTAAGTCAGGGCCCAGCTTTTGACTGGCATTTTCTGGCACCTCCCTCCACACAGGACCCCTATGTGGGCCTGCATCTGGGAGGTCCACTAGGAACTCTGAATGCAGGGTAGAATACTTCAGTACCTGCCAGCACTGGTCTGTTGATGTGCTCCTATACTGCCTAGCTACCATGCAGAAAACCAGAAGGAAGTACCTCAAGTGCACTGGCAACCAGATAGAGTAGCTGGCAGTAGGATGTGGGTGAGAGCAAGTCAGTAATTGTCCCAGAGAATGAGAGCTGTATATGGTAGGGTGAAAAAGAGGTGCAAGTAAAAACAATTGCTAATGTTAGCCTAAGTCACTAAACACAAAATGGAATTGGAATGGAAGGTAAGGTGGTATGAGATGGTGATGTTGGTAAGGTAAATGGAAGTCACTAAGTGGGAAAGGAATTAAGAACATGTTGCTAGGCAAATAACTGCTAAGAAGGTATCACTAAGGTAAAAACCTAATGATAAGGAGGACATGGAAACAAAAATGTAAATCAAAAGGGAAGTAAACAAGGGGACATACAAGACTTGTCGCTAGCCATAGTCACTAATGTTGCTAAGACACTAACACACAAAGGGCACCCATACTTGGTACCACACTGAATTGATGACAAGTTTGCTAAGGCTTGTTGCTAAGCTGTTAATAAGAGTAAGGATGAATGAGAATGAGTTCTGAGACAGAGAGAGATACTGAGGGGCAAGTACTTGGGGTTGCTTTACCCAGTTCTTTGTTGTTCTACTAGGTATGTACAGGGGGTATTTATACTGTTTGTAAGTAATGTAGCCTAAAAAGAAAGATGGTTACCACAGGTAATGGTGTCTGCCAAAATGCATGCTGGGTGTCAAGATGGTAACCAAATGTAAGTATCCAATGTCAAAAGGTGCATACTATATGTCAGAATGAAAATAAAGAGCATACCAAATGTCAGTATCTGAAGTGTAGACACCATCCAAGTATGTTAGTAATCAATAAAAATGAAGGGT
>JABCKS010025142.1:0-16840 GCA_018851325.1 Termitomyces sp. DKA19 | reverse complement strand
ACCTAGGCCTAGAATAAGGTAGCCCCTTGCACAAGACTTTATTGACTTTTGAATCATAAGCTTCATCATATGGAGTCTAGCCCTTGGATCTAGAATGACCAGGCTAAAAATCCCTTTAATAATGATTGCTAGTGACAACTCCTAGTAACAAGAGTACTTTCAGAAAGAAAACATATATCACATAGACATGTGACTTCTTGGACCCTTTATTTTTCTTGTCTCAATTACTAACATACCTGAATGGCATCTACACTCCAGATACTGATGTTTTGTATGCTCATTTATTTTCCATTTGGGATGCACATTTATTTTCCATTTAACATATATTATGCACTTCTGACATTGTGTACTTACATTTGGTTACCTACTATCTTGACAATCAGTATAAATTTTAGACATCTTGACAGATGCCTTAACCTATAGCAACAATCTTTCCTTTTTTGCTTACATTACTTACAAACAGTATAAATACTCCGCCTGTATATACCTAGTTCTATACAAAAGAAACCACTGTCTAATGAAGCTCCCAAGTACTTTGCTCCCAGTGTTTTCTTCAGCTTCAAAGCTCATTCCTGCTCATTCTCATCATCATCAACAGCTTAGCCACAAGCCTTAGCAAATTCATCTTCAATTTAGCATGGCACAAAGTACAGGTGTCTTATAGTGTTTGAGTGTTTTAGTGATGCTAGCAACTATAGTTAGCAATCAGTCTTCATATTTATTCCCAGTTCCTTGATGACTTTGCTCATATCCTTGTGCCCCCTCACTCCTTCATCATTAGGCCCTCACAGACCTTAGCAACTTCTCCTAGTGACCTTGTGTTTAACAACTTGTTGTCTTTTACCCCCTTCTTACTCTCCCTCTTTTATACCTTAGTAATCTTTACCCTACCTTACCAACCTCTTCATTTCTTATTGCTTAGTCCTCCTTTTACTCTTAGCAACTCCTTAGTGATTATTTGGTCTTCACCCCTTTACTTGTTTTGTCACTTAGTAACTTAGTAATCTTTTATTACTAACTAGTAACTTAGGCTAGTATTAGTGACTCTCTTTACTTGTATCTACACCTTTTACTGCACTTTACCAGCTCTTGTTCTCTGGGATGTTTACCAACTTGTCCTCACCCCCTTTCCTACTGTCAGCTACTTTATCTGCTTGCTAGTGCACTGATAAATTTTCTTCTGGTTTTTTACATGGCAGCTAGATAGTATAGGAGCACATTATTTCAGAGCCCACTACAAGGATATCAAAGTAATCATTCTGCCAGAAACCATAGCTCAAGCAAAATATTGCTTGAAATCTACTGCTGAATTATTGATTATTTTATCAACATCCCTCAGTACATCTCCAACTACCTCACTCAGACCTCTTTCCCCTCAATACTTGTGTTACAGACATCTCCCCTACATAGGTTAACATTCCTTTCTTTGCTCAATATGTCACCAACAATCCTGCTAAAAGAAAAGGTGTTCAGGTGAAGAAAAAATACAAGCCTGTCACTATAAAGATCAAACCTGTTGCATTGCCAGTCATGTTAGCAAAGATTTTAGAATCAAGTTACAAATCCTTGCCAATTCCTTAGCAACAATGCCAACACTTAACCCAAATCTCCCTCCTTTCATACTGATTCAGCAATTCACTAGCAACCAACTAGCAACATTTATTAAGTAAGGACTATAACACTGGCTTTTTCACTAGTGACAAACTGAATGTGTTCATTAATCTTGTTGCTAAGCAGGAAAAGGCTTTTGCTTGGGAAGACTCAGAACAAGGAAGCTTTTGCCCTGACTTCTTTCTAGTAGTCTGGATGTCAACTATTCCCCACAGAAGTTCTTTGAACTTGATAACTATATTTTCCAGTAAATGAAGTAATGTGCTAGTATATTTTCAGGTCACAAGCTGGTCTTATGCACCCCAATGTTCAAGATCTTGGGACATGTTTGCATGTCTAGTGGTTGCACACCAGACATAAGTTGCTTAGCTCTGCTCAAGTGTTGGGGGCCTTGCAAGTCACTATCAGGAGTTAGAGCCTTTGTTGGAATGGTTGGCATACTTAGAATTTTTGTTAAGCATTTTACTCATTGTGCTAATGACTTGATAAAACTCACCTGTACTAGAGTCCCCTTTGAATTTGGCCCTGACCAACTTGATGCCCTAGCAACATTTTATTAAGGCCCTCCAAAACACTAAGCCCTTGTTCCCATTGACTATGAATTGCCTGAGCCTGTTATCTTAGCAGTTGACATGTCATATATTGCTATAGGCTACTACCTCTGTCAGTGCCATAAACAACAACTGCACAGAATATCACTACAACCATTTTGGATCCATCACACTTTCACAATTTAGTCAGCCCAAGCTCAAGCTCTATAGTCTCTATCATGCCCTTCAGGCCTTACAAATATACCTCATAGGAGTCAGGAACCATATCATTGAAATCAACACTTGCTACATTAAGGGTATGCTTTAGAACCCTGACATTCAACCCTCTGCTAGTATGAATTGCTGGATTGTGGTGATTTTAATGTTTCACTTTGAGCTCATCCACCTTCAAGGTACTTTCCATAGCCTTGACAGACCTTTGCAATGCCCACTACAGCCTAGCAACCCACTCTCAGGTAATAGCAACAACTCAGTATATGAGGATTGGATCAATCAACTGCATGGCTTCATTCACCAAGTTCAGCTTCCCCTCCCACTACTTTGCCATATCTCTTCAACCTTATAATTGCTACCTTCTTTCCTTGAGTTCAAGCCTTTTCAGCCCTTAGCAACATTCACTAGCAACACTTGGAATATAGTAGCCCCACAATTAGCAACTAGCAATGACTTTCTGCCTTTATGTAATGATGCTACCATAATATATAGTGATGTACCTTATATGGCTAAGGCCATTGCTAGCAATGCCCATATCCTCTTGGTCCAGAAGTGGCTTAGCAACCTAGTCAGGCCTGACAACCTTAGTGATGATGCCTATACTACTTTCATTTGCTGTGCTGCTATTTTCTTCCTTGCAGATAGTAAGCTTTAGCAATGAAATAGAAATGGTGTCTACAAGCTATTTATTCCTACCAACTGCTGCAAGCTATTCATTCTTACCAACTGCTGCTTACATATCTTGCAAGCAATGACAACTTAGGCCATAGAGCACTTTTTGCTACTTGTTTAGCCTTACTGAAATGCTTTCAGTGGCCCCAAGTTAGCACCAACATTGTATGGATGGTATATTTGTACTTGCCACATCTGCCAGGTTTATCAGATGACTAAAGTACCTATCCCACCAACTGTCACCATGCCAGCAACCTTGTTTAGTAAGATATACATTGACACTATGTTCATGCTGCTTTCTAATAGGTTCAAGTATATATATCATCCAAGAATGTTGTTCACTAACACACTATCCTAAGTTCTATATATGCTCTCTAGAGAGAATAGTGATGCTGTTGCTACATGGCTATACAAAGATGTCATTTGTTGTTGGGGGGCCCTTAGCAAAATCATTACCAACAATGGCATCCCCATTTTGAAGGCAGTTGTCTACTTAGTGAAGAAGTATAACTTGCACTACATACAGGTCTCTAGTTACAACAAGTACACTAATAGTAAAGTTGAGCAACCTCACTTTGATGTTTGCCAGGCTCTCTTCAAGGCAGTTGATGGTGATCAATCCAGGTGGAGTACTGCTTGCTATTTAGTATTTTGGTCAGAACATGTTACAGTTCACAAGCAAATGGATTGTTCCCCCTACTATGCTGTTTCAGGTACCTACCCTCTTCTTCTAGTTGATATAGTTGAAGCAACATACTTGCAACTGCTACCAAACTCCATTATGTCCTTTACTAACCTCATAGCCTATTAAGTAATCAATCTACAACATTGCAAAGAAGACTTCAAGCAACTCTATGAAACCATCTTTAGTGCTCATTGCTTAGCCACCATCCAATTTAATGCAGTTCTGAACATTCCACTATGATTTGAGACTACAATCTTGTCCTGATGAAGAACACTAGAATCAAGGTTACTCATAACAAGAAGATAAGACCTTGTTACTTAGGCCCCTTAGTGGTGATTTCTTGTAATTGTGGAGAGACTTACATCCTTTATAAACTAGATAGTTCAGTCTTACATTTCTCAGTAGCTGCCTTTTGCTTGGTCCCCTATTTCACTAGAGAATGCATATCTGTAAGAATATATATCATTATTTAGCAATGCTTTTGACATTGACACTTCTTGCTTATGTGAACTTGAACAAACCAACCTCATAGACAATGATGATACTACTAGTGCACAACTAAAAACCATCTGTCAAGCCTTAGCAACTTTTTTTCTGCTTTTGTATTCACTTATACATTTATTATACAGTCAGAAAAAACTGTCATATACCTTACAAAAATATCAAGTCCTTTATTCTGTCTATCTTATATCACTTTCTTACTTGTTTGAAAACACTTCACAAACATTTTCATTTACATCTTGATATTTTTTGCTATGATGCAGTGCTTAGCAACCTGTTGCTAGTATTTAGCATGCCTTCTGGTGTTTTCATGCCATAATAATCTACTGAGCATTTCCCTTTTTTGTTGCTTAGCACCAATGATTCTGTCTTTGTCTTTTCACCTTGATTCTAGACC
Source organism: Termitomyces sp. DKA19 (assembly GCA_018851325.1). Lineage (NCBI taxonomy): Eukaryota > Fungi > Basidiomycota > Agaricomycetes > Agaricales > Lyophyllaceae > Termitomyces > Termitomyces sp. DKA19. The sequence goes on along the minus strand of JABCKS010025142.1, from coordinate 12,210 downwards.
CTATACAATCTGACTTATCTTCTGCTTCTTATTGTTTCTTTACTTCTCAATTTCCTCCTGACTCCAGTTCATTATGTTGTTATATTTTAAGGCCTCTTCAGGGGGCCAGTCTGAAACACTAAAAAAAAACTATGAAGCTCCTTAAGAAGGCTAGTCTGCAATATAAAATCAAAACATCAAAAATTATTTGCAGGAGTGGCAGTTGCTAGGCATCAAGGTCAGCATCATCACTAGGCATGTCTTTCACCTCCTCCACTCCTCATTCAACAATCTCATTTGCCTCTTGCCAGGTCAATCAAGAAAGCCCAGCAATCCTACTGTATCCTTCCAATGTTGCAAGTTAGTTAGCACTCAACAACAAAGTAGTTGGCCCACATCTTTAGTAACTCAGCCTTAGCAACATCCAATTTCCACTGAAAACATTACTCAAGCCCAGCCACCTGATCCACATATTTCTGCAGCAAGGAAGTCAGCATTAACAGCTCTAGTAGGACTAGGTCTTCACTTAGCCATCCCAAATTGTCATCCTCAAACTCCCTCAACAGAGGAGAGATATGAAGCACCTAGCAATGCTAGTTAGCAATTAGACTCATAAATACTGGCATCACCTCTACTTCACTTCCTTCCTCCCCATCTTCTTATTTGACTTCTGCTTCCTCTTCCTCCACCCCTCAATTGCCTCCTAGTCCTATGCTACTAAGCCAATCTCCACTAACACAGCTGTTACTGGCAGTGTTGCCTCTCCTGTCTGGACTATCACCATTTCAGTGTCATCCCCTTCTACCTCCCTCATCACTGCTGTCACTTCCTCCTCAGCTGTCATTACTGGTATTGCTGGTTGCATCTCAACATCTCCCTCCTCTGACTTTGGCACCTCCTCAGTAGTGATGACTTTTGGTCATTTTGCCTTTGCTAGGAGTGTGTCATCACTGTTGTTGTCACTGTTGTTGCTACTGCTCACAATACTGGAAGCCTGTGTTTGGTGTGGTCACTTCCCCTTAGTGACTACTTGCCCCCTCATCATTCCATTTTGAGTTATTAGCAGGTTCAAGCTTAAGTGCTTAACCTGGATAGGTTGCCCAGCTGCTGCTAGTTCCTACTGCCTCTCCAGAAAATTCCTTACCTGCCTCATAGCCACCTGTGTTGCTATCCTAGAAACAAAACTGCCTGTCCTACTTCATGACAATTTGCCATGGTATCACACCAATAGCATGGTTGGGCATCAGTAGGGTACCAACACCCTTCTAGGTTGTCGTTGGCCCAACAATTGTTGCACTAGAGACATTATTAGCAAAAAAAAGCAGGATAGTCAGTCACTAGGAACCTACTGCCCCTTGCTCCTTTAGGCCTGTCACTCTGCAGGTGACACTGTCAACTTACCCTTAGCCATCTCAAACACAATGCCAGCCTCCATCCCTATATCAACCACAGTTGTCATGTGCCTCCACTTAAGGTCTACTAACTTGTCAGTGAGAGCATCTTGCACTGGTTCCTATTATAAGAATTAGCAATAGTTGCTCAGGCTTAGCAATCTCAGGAGGGACTGACCTTGAATTCATCTTCCTCCTTTTCCTTGGCCTTCCCCTTTCCCTTGCCTTTAACTTTCAGAGTTGTTGCTACAGTTGGTGATGTCACTGACTCCTTAGCAACACTACCAGTTGCACATTTGGGAGTTGAAGGTCCAGCCTCAATGTCTCCATGACCCTCACTATGGCCAGCTCCAGTCACTATAGTCAGCTTGCATAGTGGGTGCTAGAAGAAAAACTAATCAGTAGGAGACATCTTGTCAAATAACTAAAAGTTACCTTAGTGATGTCACTAATTTCAAGTATCACTACTAGTATTTACAGTCATTTCTGTTACAAGGTCTTTCAGCAGATACTTAAGGGAGTTAAAAGGGAGAGCCTAGCAATAAACATTAGCAAAGTTGGTAAGAAAGAGGAATGCAAGGAACTTGCAAAATGTTTGTCATAATTCTGCACCCACTCTTCCCCCTTGTACTTTTTTTCATACAATCCCCAGCACTCTCTGTTGACTTCAATTAGCTCTGGTCAATCCAACCCACTGCCTGCAACATTGCAACCACATTTTGAAGATAGCAGTTACTGCTAAGTGAGGTTTTGTCACTAATTGAGACTGCACTGTTTAAAGGATGCATCCTGCAAAGACTTCAGCCATCATATGTTTGTCCATCTAGTCAGCAATCAGCACCAACATAGTGAGAGCATTGAGATTAGTGTGAAGATGTCAAAAGAAGACAAGGTTAGAGAACTTGCCAGAGCCTAGTTAAGCACCAGTCTTTTATGCATTTGCACCTTTCTACACATGGACCCTACAAGTGATCATGAGACTTGGTTGACTGAGGACAGTTAAGATTTCAGCATAGAGGAGGATGATAAAACCTGTTTGTTACTGAGTACAGTTACCAACATTTCCACCCATCTTATCTCGATAGCACATGACTTGGGACACAGTATAAAACTAGTATATTGCTGTTATTTTATTAATTTTTATTTAATAGGTTATAAGCAAGTAATATGTGGTCTGGACCCTAGGCCTGGAACAAGGTAACCTTTTGCACAAGACCTTAGTGACCACAAGACTTTTGGATCATAAACTTTATCATGTGGAGTCTAGCCCTTAGATTTAGAATGACCAGGCCAAGAACCCCTTTAACAACAATTGCTAGTGACAACTCTTAGCAACAAGAGTACTTTCAGAAAGAAAACATATATTACATGGACATGTGACTTCTTGGACCCTTCATTTTTCTTGTCTCAATTACTAATATACCTGAAAACATCTACATTTCAGATACTGACATTTTGTATGCTTGTTTATTTTCCATTTATTTAACACATATTATGCACTTCTGACATCATGTACTTACATTTACTTACCATTTTGACAATCAGTATAGTTTTTGGACATCTTGACAGATGCCTTAACCTATAGCAACAATCTTTCCTTTCTTACTTACATACTTACAAACAGTATAAATACTCTCTGTACATATCTAGTTCTATACAAAAGAAACTACTGTTTAGTATTTTAGCAATGCTAGCAACTACAGCTAGCAACTAGTCTTCATGTTTATTCCCAGTTCTCATGGCTTTGCTTATATTCTTGTGCTCCATCACTCTCTCATTACTAGGCCCTCACAGACCTTAGCAACTTCTCTTAGTGACCTTGTGTTTAAAGACTTGTTGTCTTTTACCCCCTTCTTACTCTTTCTTCTCCTTTCATACCTTAGTGACCTTTGCTTTACTGACCTTTTGATTCCTTATTGCTTAGTCCTTCTTTACTCTTAACAACTCCTCTTTCCCACCTCCTTAGCAGTTATTTGGTCTTCACCCCTTTACTCTTTTTATTACTTAGTGACTTAGCAATCTTTTATTAGTGACTAGTAACTTAGGCTAGCATTAGTGACTTTTTTTACTTGTACTACACCTTTCACCCTACTATACCAGCTCTCATTCTCTGAAAAAGTTTACTGACTTACCCTCACCCCCTTTCCTAATGCCAGGTACCCTATCTGGTTGCCAGTGCACTTAAAGGTTTTCTTCTGGTTTCTTGCACAGCAGCTAGGTAGCATAGGAGCACATCATTGAACTTGCATTTGTCAGGTTTCAAGTATAGCTGGCACTGGTGAAGATGCTCCAGGACAATGTGCATAATCTAATGATGTTCCTCTAACATCTTAGTGCAGATGAGTATGTTATTGAGATACATGTAGATGACACCCTCCATAATCAAATTGCAGAAAATGTTGTTCATCATGGTCTAGAAAGTGGCAGGGCTGTTGGTGAGGCCAAAGAACATTAGCAGAGGTTCAAAGAGTCTGCAATTTGTTCAGAATGCTGCCTTCCAATTGTTGTAGCCCCAGCAGACATCCAACTTGGTAAGGTAACATGTACTCCAGAGATTATTCTCAAGTTCAGAAATGAGAGGAAGGGGGTAGCAATTCTTCACAGTTATTGCATTTAAGATATAATAGTCTCAGACCAGACAGAGCAACCCATTCTTCTTTGTGATAAAGAAGACTGGAGTTATGAAGGACTTTAAAAGTTGTATTTACCCAGAGCTGAGGAGGTTTTCCTCCAGAAAAGCATCTAATTCATCCTGTTCCCATGGCAAAAGTGGGTAGACCTTACAGCTCAACAGGTTGGCCCTTGGTACCAGCTCAATACCATGGTCTCATTGCTTATGCTTGGGAAGGGAGTTGAAGGATGCCTTGGCAAATACTTTCTCAAAATCCTGAAGGTAGCAGAAAACCATACTGCCAGGGTTTTTTAGGCTTTGAGTTTGCCACAAATGCCTCCTCATTCAGTCCCTGAGAGGTCATCTGGCTAGCCCTTATCTCTGTCTCAGTTGGAGAGGGGCAGAGAGTGGTAGCATAAATCCAGTCTCTATCTCCATAGCCTCATCTGGAGACTCCAAGTCTGGAGCATGGCCAAACTCCCCTGTGTAATCATCTTCCTCTTGGTTACCATACCCAACTCCTTTGACATCCTTGTAGAGGGCCTCTCTATCAGGGAATGCTAGCAAGGGGGGGTTCAACAAGTCAAGGTCAGCATAAAGGAGGTAGGTGCCCTATGTGATAAGTGCATATAGCTGTATGCTTACAGACCTCTGCTCTACATTCTTCTTGGACTTCTCCTGCACAGATGGCACAATAATGCAGGCAGTAGCTCATCTTCACTGCTCCCTCTGCCCAGTCAATCTCTGGGTTGTCCTCTCAGAGCTAGGTTAGGTAAACCTCAGGATTATATCCTACTTTCTCAGATTAGTGACTGCAGAAGTAGTTAGTGCATTTCAAGTGGCTCTGATAATGAAGGACTACATCCACCACAGAATGGATAGATTCAACTTTGTTGGAGGTACTGTCAAAATTATAGACTGGGATTAGCCATAACAAGGGTCATGTAGTGAGGCAGTGGTGCTCCACATACTCAGTGTTGAGGAAAAGACTGGTGGCCCCACCATCTAGCAGGGCCATTATACTAAGAATAGCAAGCTGGAAAGGCAGCTTGAAATTCAATACTATAGATATACTTCTGTAAATGTCCAGCTTACTCATTACAATGCCCTGTGGTCTCTACAGTTAAAGAGTCATACCACTTCATATAGGCAAATGCAACTGACACCAAGTTCACTGCACAGCATTACAGCATACATCATGTTTGACTTAATTAGTAAGGGCCACCACACATATTCAATCAACTTGTCATCCTTCACATAATCACACATGCTTTGTCTGGCCACCTCAGCTAAAAGAGCATTGTCCATCACACATATATATAGGGACATTTAGTTTAGACAACACCCTCAGTCAATTATAAGAGACTGAGGGTGAGTACTTGCATTTATTTATTAATGCATATAACTTACTGTACACACTTAGATCAACTTCTATGTTTGATCTTAGATACAGTACAATGAGTAGTTGATTATAAGAGACTGAGGATTAACTTCCATGTTTGATTTTAAATTATCTCAGCTTGATTTTTTACAGGTTATGGGCATTGCTTGATGCTTATTCTGAACTGTTGAATGATTGAAACTAAGCCATTTGATCTAGGATCTGATCTGATCTTATCTATCATATCTCTTGTTCTTCTTGTCTATTGTCCTCTCTCTTTAGAACCTCTGAACTTCTGCTGTATGGCATCTATCATGTCCTCCTCTACTAATGTATTAAATCTCTCTGTCTCTGAATATGCAGCATCATCCATCACCAATGGGAAAGTACAAAGTACAAACATGCTAATGGCAACTGGCAACTTCATACAATGGACTAACACACTCAAGGATATGTTAATCCTTAATAGCCTTTATGTATATGTATTTCACACCATCCTACCTCACTCCAATTCCAAAGCTGAGCCCCATGCCTGTGCTAACCAAGGAATAAATGACCACCTTGCCATCACCTTTATTAAGTCCACCCTTGATGAAAGTAAACAACAACCTCATAACAGACAAAGGAGCAAAGGAATGTTTTGATGACTCAAAGATGTGCTCAGTGTGAAGGGCCTATTAAACAGATAGCTCTTCTACAGGAGGCTTTTTCCATATACTGCTCCCACTTAGAGCCTCTGCCAACCACTGCTGGATGGATAGTGGATATTGTCAAACATGCTTTTGACATCAGAAAGATCAACAGTGACCTCTTCACCTACATTACACTCCTTAATAGTCTGAACAATTCCTCTTTCAAAGTGCTTCAGAACTCTCTCTCCACCCTTGTAAGCAACAGCACACAGTCTAAGCCTTGTGAACCTACCACTATTTGGCTCCTCATAGAAAATGCACAAAACATTATTAATGCAATGGCAAAGTCAAATCATAGCAGTCACTGGACTTGATGACAAAATATGGTATGTTGATTCCACACAACTTAGACAGCTCTCAGATCCTTCAAACACAACTTCATGTACAGGCATAGTATCCATTGATCCTGTACTAGTTCAGCACACAACAGAAGTTTAGGAGTATGCTGGATTTATGGCTGAGATTGAAGATGACCAGACTAATGTAAACTGGAACAAACATACAACAGAAGCTAGTGAGCATATAATGGCTGCCAATGTCAGTCCAGCATTTCAACAGAGGTGTAATCCAATCACCTCTATAGAAAAATTCTCTTTCTTAATTGATTCCAGTGCTACTGTCCACATATCTCTTTGCTAAAGTGACTTTCAAATTCTACAACTCACTGCCCCTTACATTTTGAAGGGCCTTGGGGAATCTTTGGTAACAGCCATTGGAAGTCAGCACAATTTGCCTACACATCACAAAGAGCACAGATATCCTTCTAGAGGATGCACTCTATATTCTAAGTGCTATAGTCTGCCTTATATCTATAAGCTTACTTGCTGCACATTTTTGCTTTGACTCTGACTCAGTATTCAATCATGAATTTATTAAAATCATTGACTGCTCTATCCATACAATTGTGGTGCAAGGACCACTACTTCCAAGTTAACAACTCTACTCACTCAGACTCAGTAATATACTCATTGAGCATTGCACCTTTGTATCCTAATATGCTACTGGCATGGAAACTTGGCATCACTATCTGGGGCATGCAAATTTCCAGACAGTCATAGATATGGCAAAAGCTGGAATTGTTCCAGGTATGCCCTCTACCTTTGCTTTTAGACCACCTAAATGTGACTCATGCATTCTTGAAAAGCAGACCCAGAATGCAGTCTTTAAGGTGTGGGAGGAAAAGTAGAAAGCAAAGCATAAACTAGAGATTGTCTAGGTAGATCTTACTGGCCTACAAACCATTGTGTCATATAATGAATAACTTATATATAATAAACTTAGTCAACAACTTTACTAGTGAATACTGGTCCATTCTATGAAAGTAAAAGACAGACACACTGATGCACCTCAAGGCCTGGCAGGCTGTGAGAGAAAGCAAGATCCAAGGAAAGCTAGCTTGGACTCTACTGCACTGGATATGATGGGGAACTTACAGAATACAAAATAAGTGCCTGGTTGCTATCTCAAGAGTTAGAATAATAATTTGAGGCACTATATATATTAACACATATAGAATGAGTAGAGTGAATACATAGGACACTGATGGGAAAGACCAGGGCAATGCACATTGCAGCCAGGTACCTGCTAAACATATGGGATGAATTTGACCTTATAGCATCACACCTCCATAAATAAACATTGTCAAAATTACTTGACAGAATCACCTCCCATGAGGCATGGACTGAGTATAGACCTGATTACTCATATATGTGAGAAATTGGATGTAGGGTGTTTGTATTGATCCTGGCATCTCACAACCCAAAAATCTATGCTTGATCTATTGAATACATCCTTATAGGGTACAGCACAGACTTGAAGGCCTACAAGTGCTATGAATGCAAGACTGGAAAGATCTATGAAACACATAAAGTTCTGTAAAAGTTGGTAAAGTACTTGACACTATATCACCAATGTTAGCTACTAGCAAAACATGAGCTGCAGAACACACCTTGTTATAGTCACTCTGAACTACATATACATTGGGCAAAATAGTCTTGCAGTACTTGTAGGTCTCCTTATTACAGATATTGCCAGTACACAAGGTCTGTTGTATCTTTGCAAAAACCAGAAAGTTCTTTTTTCCAGGCTTTAGACCAGAATACATGGCACTTGAGGCAAGCCCTATAGTACTATTGCCTGTATAAATATAGAACAGGTTATACTCTCTATCTGGACAAAGGATAACAATGCTGCTGTTGTTATGGATGCTCTTTGTTGTTCTCAGTACAAGTCCCTGGTCACCAAAAGATCATTGTTTCCAAGATGTGAAGTTTTACCAATATCAGCAAGGATGAGTACCTCAAACTCAGGGAGAAAAAGAGGGTGTTGCAATGTGTTGTTGTTTTTTACATGTTTCTTCCATTGCTAGTTTGTTGTCATAGAGATAGTGCTTACCTTCAGTCTATCAGGTCTAGGCCCTCTGGAGCAGAATCTCCATGCTCAGCTCAGGGTTTGATTCTGATATCTTTATATATAGCACCCTGTCATGAAATATGTATTGTTAAATGGTTTCAAGAAAGCTTAAAGATTTGTTGGCCATTCTAAATATTGAATGACCTTGTTCTCTCATGGAATGAGTTTCAATAATATGTCATCTAAGGGCACAGTGACTATGGCCAAAGTACAATATCTGTTAATTGAAGCTATAAGTGACAACTTCACTCAAGGGTCAGACAATAATTACTATGTTACATCTTATAAATAGGTCATAATATTATAAATTACAAATAAATAGTATAGTAGCATAAAGGTGCAGTCAAAGTTGTTGGTGAGATGCTACTGTTAAAATCAGAATTTGGATATATTTTTCTTTTCTGTTTCAGAACAAAATAAAAGAAAAAGAACATGTTATAAATGACACTCTCCCAACATACAGAACACCAATATAACAATGTCTTTTGCTGATTATCTTTGTTGAATCCAATCTATACTTCACAATCTTACATTCCCATTAGAAGTCTCTTGTTAATTGGCAGTGTAGATGATTCCTTGTTCAAGATTACAAACTTTTCCAATAAAAAATATAAGGATGCCATGTGGACAGCATTCTCTCACAATATACAAGGAGTATAATGGCTTCTACTAGTTTTTATTGACTTTAATCTAAATGATCTTGTTCTGAGACTTTGTCTTTTTAAAGCATAGTCTCTTGTTTAATCTTAACTACATGTCTTGTTCAAAGTACAACTCCATCTTTATACTTCCTCAGAATCTGGAGAGCCATTGTTAATAGTTGCTATGCTTGAGGTTTAAAAGCTCAGGGTTCATCTAAAGATGAGACTATACTCCATTCATTTTTCCTATATCTCAAGTTGAACTTGAAGGTTAGTATAATTATAACTATGAAAACATGTAGCTGACCTGAAGCTTTCACATAGAACTTTTTATAGCAATAATGTCCTATATAAGAGATTAAAATTATAAGTTGTTGCAGAACTCCATAACTCAAGAAGGCATAAGATATATGGTCAATCTATTTAAGAGTGGTTTTGGTCAACAATCTGGCTTCTATAAACTCAATCATGGAGTTATGGGGGAAAGCTCACTTTATTCTACTATTATACCATCATCTGTTCCCCCTTTCCTCATCCAAGAAGTCTGAGGTAGTGTATCCTGAAGCTTTGACTTAGTGTCTACAATGCTTTCAGTGCAGATGATTGTCTGATAGTCCTTGAGAATATCCCCTACTTGGAGTCACTATTTGTTGTCTTGTATGGGAACTTGTGTTTGAGCCAAAGACAAATTGTCCAGGCAGAAAATCTCAAGACCCTGGAGGTCTCAATTATGTTTCAAATTACACAAAATTTTCTTGATTCAATCAAGTGTTCAGCCTTATAAGATCTTTCATTGACAAAAGATACTTCAATATTTTATTCTGATGAAATGGCAACATGTAGTAGTGAAATATCATAGATTGTTGTGGTCAGAGTAGACTTGGATGTGATGCAGAGCTCCTTTAAGGTAGGCCCTCTACTACTGGAAGGCTTCAACAATGGCAAGAAGTTCCTTGTTGTAGATATTGTAATTGAGCTTGGTGGGAATTATTGAATGGGTGTAAAAGGCAACAGGGCAGAGGTTCTTTCCTCTAGAGTCTGAATGGGAAAGTATTCCAACAATAGCATAGTTAGAGGTGTCATATTTGAGTAGTATAGGCAGGGTGAGGTCATAATAGCAAAGGATTGGAGCAGAGGTGAAGGCTTTCTTAAGGAGGGCAAACACACTTTGGCACTTACTGTCACAGTCCCAGAGAATATCCTTCTGGGTGAGCTGATTGAGGAGTTGTATAATCCCAGAGTAATTGTTAATGAACTGGTAGTAGAAGTTAGCAAACCCCAGAAAAGACTGCACCTCTTTGATGTTCTGGGGTGAGGGCCAGTTGAGAATGGCCTCAACCTTGGCTGGGTCCATACACATCCTATCTAGAGTGACAATAACTCCAAGGTATTTGATCTCTGAATGTGAAAGAAGTATTTTTTGGGTTTGGCATAGAGGTAGTATTCCTGAAGTCATTCTAGAATGTGACAAACATGTTTTAGGTATTCCTCCTGAGAGTCAGAATAGATCAGAATGTCCTTTAAGTATACATTGACAAAAACATCATTTATATTATGAAAGATGTCATTCATAAAGTACTAGAAGGTGGCAAGGGAGTTTGTCATTCTGAAAGGCATTATAAAGTACTTGAAAAGGCTATAGCAGGTGTGGAAGGCAGTCTTTCATTTATGTCCCAGAGCAATTTAGACATTATTGTAGCCAGAGTAGAGGTCTATTTTTGTGTAGATCTTGGCACTGCAGAGACAGTCAACAAGATCTCTAATCAAGGAGAGAGGATACTATTTCTTTTTGGTAACTTTGTTGAGTCCTTAGTAGTTGTACAAAGTCAAAGAGACCCATCCTTCTTTTTGGCAAACAAAACCAGAGCACTAGGGGCAAAGATTAAGGAATGTATAAAGCTCTTGCTGAGCATGTCATCTAGGTAATCTTTAAAAGCCCAGAGGTTGACTTTAGACATGTTGTAGATCTTGCCAAATGGAGGAGAGGTGCCTTTGTTAAGATCAATCTTGTGGTCATAGAAGCAATGTGGAAGGAGTTCCTTTGTACTTTCTTTGGAGAAATCATTAGCAAATTCATGATACTCCAGTGGAACTACTTGATATAGGATTTGTTCTTCTATTTTCTATTCTGCCAGGGCAATCTCCATATGTAGATATTCCTTTAGTAGAGATAGTGTGATTTGTAATCAGTAAACAGGAGTTCTATCTTATAAAATACATGCAAAGAGGATAGCACTGATAATTTTAATGTTGAGGGCTTCCAGATTAGTGGAAATGAGTTAGTAGAAATAAGTGTGGGAGTGGTGGTGATGGGGTCCAGCATTAGCTGTTGTCATTGATTTGGGGTACTTCAAGCCTTTATATTGATTCTTGGAGATGTTGGGGGGAAGCCATTGTAGTTTATTCAAGGGGGACTGGGACAGAGGTGTATCTTCTTTCCTTTCTGAGTCATCCTTAGAAAGGTCTTGACTGGAGTTGGGATAGAAGGCTTCAGAGTTTGAAGGGGACTGGAGATAGAGGAGGATGGTGGCTGCTAGACTTGCTTTGGGGCCTGGAAACTGCATAGCAAGGTTCTTTCAGTTAATGTCAGGGTTGATGTTCTGCAATCAGGGGAGCCCTAGTATGATCAAGGTCAATTTCAGAAGCTGGGTAACAAGAAGCTAGACCTGGAAGTCTAGATCATTGTTGAGTATGATAGTACTATTGTAGTATTGGGTATTTCTGGTCAAGACAGGGCTTTTATTAAAGAGTTAGAACTTGAGAGGCTTAGCTAGAGTACTTTATAGATGGTCCAACTGGTTGCTAATAAAGGTGCTGGAGGCTCTGCTGTCAACAAGGGCAAGGAGGACCATTGGGGAGTTACTAAGTTAAATGTTGATGATAAATGATTGTACAAACTTTGAATGGAGCTGTGGGAGGGTTTGGGGGGTGTCAATAGTGTCCTCTGGGATTTTAAAGGAAGGCAAAACATTGAAAGGAACTAGTCTAGAGTTGATTGGTTGGAGTCCTGGGATTTATCAGGGTTGGCATCCAGGGGTTTTAGAACTTTATGGAGATTGGTAGTATTGAGCTAGATAAATAAGGAGAGTCCTAGTTGTCATGA
>JABCKS010025141.1:0-24583 GCA_018851325.1 Termitomyces sp. DKA19 | reverse complement strand
GTTCTGACTTACAGTCCAGTGCATGAAAGACTAAGTAACAACGTTACACCATTACTCCATCAGTTTTAATTTAAATTGCATAAACTAAAATGCAATTTGTAGCTGCAATGCCATAGTATTTTACATGATTTAACCAGAACTTTAAATACTTCCAATCTTTCATGCCAATGTCATCTTTAAAAAAGTATAAAACATTGGGACAGTTTTTTGAGCCACTGTAGCTGAAGAAGAGGCATCCTTGAAATTTGATATTCTTTCCTTCTGCTGCCTCTTTGCCTCTTTCTCTTCCTGTTCATTTGTCCAGTATTTCCATCAGATATTGGTGAAGTCTGTACTATCTAATATCTCACACAACATCCACGTGGCTTTAGCTGATAGTAGTCATGGCAAGGCAATGCTGGCCAGATTAGAAAACAATATTTAAGGCAATAAAGTTGTCTTCCTCTTTCTATAGGAGGGCTGCACGACAATGGCATCGGACATTTGATCACCAAAAATAACCCTTCTCCAGTTGTCCAAACGAGAATTCACGGCTATAGACTGCTTCCCATGATATGGCGGGGCAAATAAATGCCTTGAATGGGAGGTATTTGCCAGTTTGGAGTTGGAACCGCTCGCATTCTAGACAGTGAAAGGTTTTCGCCCGCATGTCCCCCGATGCCTTGTTAAGAGAACGAGCAGGCCCAAAATATCATCGATACTTACCGTTGTTTCCCGCTTCTGGCTGCAGTGACACGTAACTCATAACTGAGAAAGACAGCAAGGTAGGTAGAATGTTTAATCTTAGTCAACCCAGGCCGAGGCTAGTTTGCGTACATATTTGACCCTATGAAGTATTGTGTGTAGGTACTAAGTATAGAATATCTGTCTCCTACTGTGATGATTTGAATGGTGCTGTCCCGATCATGTCGGTAATCAACGTCAATTCCACGAGAACCGCACAGGTGGTGGGATCCATTCAAATATGTCCAAATGGTTCTGCCGATATCCTGTACCAAGATCTCCCATGGAGCCCACCTCCAATGCAGGATGCTTCAGCGCTTTCAGCCTCAGAAATCTACTGCCTCGACGGGCCAAACCAACGCAAGGTCCTCACAATGCCAAAGCCAAATCATCCAACGTCATCGATGGACCGAGCTGGAAAATAGGCCACGACGTAAGTCGACGGTGGTAACCAACAGATACATTTGTTGATTTTGATCCAGTATGACCAACGTTATGACTTATGTTCGGGTGGTGACTGGATTCTGACACCTGGAAGACCTCCTTCATATTCAGCACCTCCAAAGTACGCTTTCAATGACTCAAAAAGTGGAGCTTTGGATCCAGAAGTCGTGAAGACTGTCGAATCAAAATTGGATGAACTTGATGCTCAGCTTCGCGAATTGAGCCTTGATATCCACGGTGAGTACCTGATCTCATCTACAATGGATTAGAGTCTTGTCATAACAAAGCCCTCTCCTGCAAATCTCTGTAGCCCATCCTGAGATAGCTTTCCAGGAGGAGTGAGAATGTTGCGCACAATTGTGTGGGGATTGAAGCTAACATTTCGGAAACCAGGTACACACACGATGTCTTGACTGCATTTTTGGAGAAGCACGGCTTCGACGTTACTCGTCATTACGCTGGATTGCAGACGGCATGGCGGGCCGAATACTCTGTAGGGGACAATGGAAGGGTTCTTGGAGTCAATTCCGAAATGGACGCGCTTCCTGGCATTGGACATGCTTGTGGTCATAACCTGATCGCTATGTCGGGGGTGGGAATCGCAGTGGCTGTTAAGACGGCGCTGGTGGCACATGACATACCTGGAAAGGTCGTTATTTTAGGAACACCTGGTATGAATCCATTGATTCCTTATTCGCCGATTGATTCAGTCTAGTGCAGCCGAGGAGAGTGGAGGGGGAAAGATTATACTCCTCCAGGAGGGTGCTTACAACGACATGGATGTTTGTGTCATGTGTGTTTGAATTCTTTTTCCTTCATCCAAACTGGTTTTTGACGCGATAATAGGTCACATCCCGCGCCAGGAGAGGCGTACTCCGCTACTGACGGCTCCACGACGGCCGCTCAAACCCTATTTGTTGAGTATAGCGGCAAAACGTGCGTCTTAGATGAGTTCATCATCCTATGCTGATATTCTACAAGTGCTCATGCCGCCGCATCGCCCTGGTATGTGTTCCGAAACTTTTTTATGCGAAACGAAACTTGTTCATTATCCACACAGGGAAGGTATAAATGCCCTGGATGCCGCCGTCTCTGCCTATAATTCCATCTCATCTCTACGTCAGCAATTGAAACCAGATCTTCGCGTCCATGGGATCATTGAAGGGTCCAACTGGACCCCAAATGGTAAGCTGTTCGTTTTTTTTGCTCTCCATGTTGCTTACCTAATGCTGAAGTCATCCCTGACAATGCAAGACTTACCTACATTGCAAGAGCATCGAATGAGACGGATCTTCTGGACTTGGTGGAGCGTATCAAACGGTGTTTTGAGTGAGTAACGTCACACTTATAGAAGTTTCTTCATGTAACAAACATTCAGCGCTGCCGCATTAGCAACTGGTTGTGGCGTGAACATCGAGATGAATAATGCTTACCTTGATTTGCGTCAGAACCCCGTTCTCGGTATGCTTGGACTGGTCTCACGTAGCCCTTTGACTTACTCTTGCATCGAAACAGCCAAGGAATTTGGTGATACAATTATCGAACGGTACGATATGACCATGAATCATTCAAGCTCTTCCGCATCGACCGACTTCGTAAGTTTCACAAAACTTCCATTATTTCAATGTTAAGCGCTTACATCTATCAATCTCAGGGTAATGTCACATATAGTAAATCAGTTTGCTATTGTTCATCAGTTTTATTTACTGAAACATATTCAGAACTTCCAGCATTTCATCCTCTGTATAGTGCGCTTATAATTGTGTGACGATTGCGGCCATTGGATACTGATGACAAATTGCAGGTATTCCAACCGAGCCGGACGGCGGAAACCATACTCCGATGTTCACCTGTGCTGCGCAAACAAAGGAAGCGCACGTCGCCGCAATGAAGGTGACAAAGGGACTGGCATTGACTGGCCTTCGCGTCCTTTCTGATGATCTCTTCTTTGAGGAGGTTCGTGGCGCACTAAGTTTTTCGAGGTAATCAGCCTTACTGAAGTTATATTGGATAGGTCAAGGCAGTCTTCGATGCGGATAGTGCTATAAAAACCTGATAAATGGGTGTGTTCTGGGAATTGAGAGAGATGTCTCCAACACGGTTGCACTCGATGAATGACTGAATCATTCCAGGAAAGCAGCTTTTTCGTTTCAAGTTGCGAGTTTTGGTTTGGAACTATGCTGTATACTAGGTGTAGATACCTACAACGCTCTCAGCAGCTCCGAATCAAAAGTACAAAGCACAAGAACTATCATCATTCAAAATACAGATGGTACACATTGGAATCCTTAGAAAATTGAACTTTTTTGTTTATACACGAGTACCGTAGACATCCTTGGGGGAAACGCCAGCCTGTCCTTTGCGAATGTTGGCTTGGGCCCACCTGCATCGAATTGTGTTGAGACGCGGATGATCAAATTTATACATTATCAACTCACTTCTTAATCCTGATAGACTCGATCTGGATAAATCCAGATGTATCGGTGGGTTCAAACCCGCCCAGCTCGTCCATGGAGGATTGTTGTTCGTCATAGAGACCCTATATTGTAAGCAGGTCAACGGAAAGGCCGTGCTTAATTGAATGACAGACCTCGGAGCTCTCACGACCCTCAACAACAGCATTGCCCTTATAGAGCTTGACGCGAACAACACCATTGACGGTCCTCTGACTGGCAGGAATTGAACTGGTAACGAACTCACGTTCTGGTGTGAAGAAGTGGCCGTTGTACAGGATTCGGCTTAGTTCGATGGTGACGAACTGGTCACGAAGCGCGCGAACATTCCTATCGAGAGTAAGCCCCTCGAGATCCATGTGTGCAACACGAAGGATAGTAGCGCCAGGGGACTCGTAGCATCCACGGGACTTAACGCCGATGAAGCGGTTCTCGACAATATCGATACGGCCGACACCATGTTTGCGGGCGAGCGCATTCAGAGCAAGGAAAATTTCGACGGGGTCGGTGTAAACCTTGTTTTGGTCAGGAACAGTTACTTTAATGGGAAGGCCGGTCTTGAATTCGATGGAGAGACGTTCGGGAGTCTGCGGTGCATCTTCAGGCGCCACAGTAAGTTTCCACATGTCGGCGGGAGGAGTAGTGTTGGGGTCCTCGAGGATACCGGCTTCATAGGAGATGTGGAAAAGGTTCTCGTCGGTTGACCAAGGCTTGGCCTTGGTCTGGGCGACAGGAATACCTTTTTGTGCGGCATAATCGAGGAGTGCCTGACGGCCTGCAAAACGATTGTAGAACTCTAATGGTCACGTCCTAAGCTCAAGATCTGCCAAACATAACGGTATTTCCATACCAGGAAGACGCCAAGGTGCGATGACCTTGATGTCAGGCTTGAGACCATAGAAAGCCAGCTCAAATCGAACTTGATCATTACCCTTTCCTGTGCATCCATGAGACACAAAGCTAGATGTTCCGAGGTGTCTTCAGAATGGAATTCTTGTTGTCATATCGGATACGCACTCGCAGCCTTCGCGCTCAGCGACAGCAATCATGCCACGAGCGATGACAGGTCGAGCAAGGGATGTACCAAGAAGGTAAACGTTCTAAGGAGACGTCATCGACCGTCACACGAGGCACAAGGCAGATGACCTGACCTCGTAGATACAGTTAGCCTGAACCGCGGGGTAAATAAGCTCCGTCACGAATTCACGGGTAAGATCCTATGGGTCATGTTAGATCTTCAATACCGTATGACGGTGACACGACTCACTTCAATGAAGAATTTCTTTGCTCCAACTTTGAGCGCCTTTGCCTCAGCAGCGACGAAATCCTTGCAAGATCTGATGAGAAAATCCAGATGTACTGGTAGACATTGAGATACCTCTTCCTGGCCGACGTTAGCCATGAATGCGTACACCTCATATCCTTGCTCGATCAACCAAGCGAGAATACAGGACGTGTCTTGAAGGCGATATAAGCGATGAAGCGATCGCGTCAGGAAGTGCCATACGAACCCAAACCACCAGAATAAGCTAGCAGAACGCGACCTGATTTCGACGACATTTTTTTGAATCCAATGAGGTTCGTGGGTGAAGAGGCAAGACAGTTCAAGTCGGTCGACCAATATTTATGAAATTTTCTCCGCCCGGGCAAGATTAGATTGCCCTCCCTGAATCTGATCGATTTCATTGATTGCCACGTGAACTGTGACACCGACGTCACTATAACCCCCGGTCACCAGCACATTTGAGCTCAGTTACGGCTTTGCTTGGCCTTTGCCGCCACACAGCATTCGAGGACAGATAAGTACTCTGAGGCAAGCAAGTAAGTCCATCACTTGAGATGTGCATGGGTTTTAGTGATAGAACCTTTTCTATGACTTACAATCTGGAAAGACCGCGGGAATTGTCCATATTACACTGCCATCCGTTCCCAGACTCAGACTGTTTGATACAAGTACTCTATGAACTTGAACACCGAAATGCCTCACAGCCGATCTCAGCGTGGTCAGGGCTCGCAGAAGTTATCAGTTGATGGAGTCTTTCAGAAATCTCTTACGGATTCGGAATCTGTTCGATCCCCAGGCCGGCCAACCTCGTGTTCGCGTTTACTGAAAAGGAAAAAGTCATCTGGTTCCGTGAGCACCTGTACAGCCGCGACAGCTTCAGAGGATACCTATGGATGTGCTGCTGCGAAGCTCCATGACCATGTCGCTAGCTCATGCACAAGACCTTTTATCGCACTTCGTAGGTCACGTCCCAAGTTGGAAGATCGTCGTCCTTCTCGTTCCAATAGAGAGCCCCTTTCTCGAGAAAGAAACATCATGCATGTATCGAATGGGGATACTTCACGAAGAGAGAATCTACTTAATGTTGTCGAACAGAGTCGAAGAGACGAGGGCAAAGCGGTTGACCGGTCCGCACACACACCCCCTACACGGCATCGATTATCAGAACCGCCGACATCTGCTCCTTCAGAGCCCTGTGAAAAACACACATATTGTGGCCAATTGGCTTTTACCGAGTATGAAAGGTTGAAGAAAGAGATCGACTTTTGGAAAAAAGCCGCAGCTGATAACAAAAAACTAGCGAAGAAACAGGTAAAGGTTTGTCACGTCGCCTCGCGTTGTAACATAGGTCACATTCATTTGGCTTTCTCACAGAAAGTTGAGGAGTTGAAAGCTCAGGTCTTAGCGGAGACTCTAGTATGGTTTTCCTCAACCAGCACATTTCTCCCATTTGTGCTGATCACATTATAGATCAAGAAAGAGCAAGAAATGCAGGTTCAGACTCTGAAAGCAAAGATAGAAAAGAAAGAAGAGGTGACATACATATATCATCTTCATCTTTCATTTCCATTCTGAACCACTCTTTTTAAGCTCATCATGACCATTGAAACGTCACTACAATGCCAAATATGCATGGATCTCATCTACCAACCCTATGCGTAAGTATCATCATTTCGTATCCAAATATCACTGTTCCCAATACAATTCATACAACATAGGCTCTCACCATGTGGACATATATCATGTCTGCACTGTCTTCAAGAATGGTTTCGCAAAGCGCCTTCAGTCCCAGAAGACGACGATATCGAGGATGAACCAAACTACTTTCTCAAGCGCACCAAATCTTGTCCCTGCTGTCGAACTGTAGTCACACAACGTCCGATCCCGGTATTCGTTGTCAAGGCCATCGCCACTGCCATCTTCAAACATAGAGCAGCTGTGGAATCTGGGTTATCAATATTGAATAGGAGTCCATCACCTAATAGAGAGGATCCCTGGACAGGTCTATTTTACTCGTCAGATGACGACGATGTAGACAGCATTGAGGCAAGTGACGAAGATGATGCATATCAGGACGCGATCGGGTGGGCTGTGCAGGGTTTACAGATAGGCTTTCGTGGCGAACTCGGTCACCAGCTACTAGACGCCTTTGATGAAGACGTAGACAGCGAGACCGGAAGTGAATTTGAAGTCGGTGAGGGACTGGAGATGGAAGATGAAGAAGACTCTGGTGATGACGGTGATGGTGACAGCTTTAACTCCTACGAGTTCGACGAATACGAGAGCGTTTATGTCCCCGCGAGGTGGGAGCCACCGAGCGTTCTGGTTGATCCGGCGATGTATGTCTTTCGCAATGAAGACATTGCAGCGTCTATTCTCCGTATGTTACGTCGCGGGTGCACTGTTGATATGGTACGTTTGTTTGAGATCACGTACTCGCACGACCGGGGGCTCGTGGCGCATCTCCCCTCTCTGGACAATGACTTCCTCGAGTTGTGCCATGTCGTCGTTCCACGATACAATCGAGTCTTTCTTGGCTGGAATGTCCATCTGAATGGGGAAGATTATACTGGAGAATTATACATGCGCCGCGTGCTGATCGATATGAGGGAAAATCAAGAGAAGTGGTTGTGGACAGAAAGGACGGATTTCCCTGGGACATATGATGTAGAATTGTCGGTGAGGATTGAAGAGGTCGAACATTATGATACCACGGACACAGAGGATTGGCTTGCTCATGACCCATATGACTAAGGTCAAGTATAAGTAATTCTCATGAGGTAGTCTGTTATTTTCCACTACACCTGTTGTTTACGACTACGATAATATAGCCATTAGCAACAGTAGGCTGGTGCAAGAGGGAAAATTCACCTGAAGCACAGGGACCGCTGCCACAGGAGAAAGGCCACTAGTCCATGCCGCAATCTCGTGTCGACCATAGCCACTCTGGCAGATGAAAACAGACTACACAAAATCATCGAATCGCAACGCCTCTACTCTCCGATTGGCTTCAACAAAAACTAGCTTCGGGAAGGCTCAAGATTCACCTAAACTTATCCAAAGAGTTGCAGGTGGCAAAGACGACGAGTGATAATATCCGTGAGGCGAGATCGTTCTGTATAGAACACTGAAAAGAAACGTTCGCAGTCATAGTAGGACCCCGGATTATACACTGTCACATCCCGGACAGGTTTACGAAAGCTCAAACAAGTGAATTTGGATGGGAATATTTCGGATCTGGAAGTCTCCCCGTTTGATGATCCTGAACAAGGGATGCCCTTGATACAACAGGTCATAATGCTGACTAGCAAACGTTCCAACCAGAGCCAGATGAAAAGGATAGGAAATGTTCGTAGCCTGTGTGAAAACTGCGACTCACCGAAAAGAGACTTTCGGACTACAAATACATTTTCAGTAATTCATCAATACTTATCATTATTACAATTTGATTATAATGTCATGACGTTGTGAAGTCGCACTGACAATTTTACAGGCATCCATGAGACCCCACATCGTCGTCTTTGTGACGAATGACATCACATAGTTTTTTGGGTGAACTTTCGACTCACCCTGAATTTTTGTTTTTAAAGAGCTGCCGTTTCCGAAGGAACGGACCTAGCCAGACGAATTTCGCAAAATAGTAATCCGGCCATTTCGATTGTAAACGAGCGATTAAAATAATGCGGTACAATCCGGGGTCCCGTCATAGCAAAGGAATACTTCCTGGGATCTATAGCCTGGAAAATAGGATAGAACCCCGCTGCCTCCTGGCCAAGAGTCTGATTCGCTTTATACCGAAGCGCGCGAAAACCGCCGAACTTCCTTAGAGAGGCGATCGTCGCAACCAAGGAGCTCGAGAACCCACTCTGTGACAGCGATCTGGAAGACATAAATTAGTTCAGGGTGCTCTCCCACGTTTGCACCATTCTTAGCACAAAGACCCAGGGAAATGGGAAAAGGTTGCATGACTGCTATTTCGTAGTACAGAACGGAGATAATGCAACAACCTGAGGGCCTGTGAATAGGTCTCGAGCTCGTCAACCGACCTTATGGTACACACGTACTCTGGTTCCTGAGATGCGGCTATAAATCTCTGTAATCTGGACACCGGCTTGTTTTCGGCTGCCACATTTCTAACTCGGTGGATCACAAGCGAACTCATTATCAAGGCGCCATGGTCTGCAACTGTCGGACAGATATCTCCTCCCCTCTTTCAGTAAGAATGAAAGTCGCCACGCAATGGTCTCCCTCGAAGTCGGACTCTCGGCTAAGTTAGACTAATGGTCGCCACTCACGGCTATGAAAAGAGCTGCTGGTCTGTAAAGATTTAAATTGAAGGCTGTCCTCAGAATAGATCATCAGACGTGTGTGGTCAAGACGTTGGGTTACAGACATGTGCCGCTTGGGTGAAGCACACAAAGGTCACCATGTCCAAAAGGACCAAGAACAAATTGTGTGGCAACCTTGAATCTGTGACAGTTCTAAGTTATCCACAATCGCTGTTTGGTGAAAGGTCTAGATGATACTCAAATCTGATTGATGCTGGATTTAACTGAGCTCATCACGGTATCATTGTGTGAAGAGAGAACATGTAGTTTCCAATATCGATTGAGCGGAGTTCAAATTT
Organism: Termitomyces sp. DKA19; assembly: GCA_018851325.1. Classification (NCBI taxonomy): domain Eukaryota; kingdom Fungi; phylum Basidiomycota; class Agaricomycetes; order Agaricales; family Lyophyllaceae; genus Termitomyces; species Termitomyces sp. DKA19. Next base: position 15,051 of record JABCKS010025141.1, on the reverse strand, counting down.
TTCGCCAAATTCATCAGGATATGTGTGTTTGTGCTGCCAGCCCTGCGGCGCGTCGACATGCAAACGGAGAGCAACTTGAATCTTCTACCTCCTCTGGTAGAATGTGGGGACGTAGATTGTCTCTCCAGAGCAGGGCAAATACTTTCCTCGACCTGGTCGCCACTGAACGCGTCGCTAGCAATACATATCACAAGTGCAGTGTGTCTATCTTTGTATGTTTTTGTAGAAGCAATACTCAGAAAGATTCTCAGAATCCATCAAGCTCCCGAAATGAAACTTCTGACGAACAGCCAATTTACTTTGCAAATTTGGATATGGCACCATCCTCGGAGAGGCGTCTCGTGCGTATTCTAGTTCCATCTTTTCATATGGTGCTTAATAGACTCAGTGTAGTTTATCACGGATACTCTTGTTATATTTTCGGCCTTTCAGAAGGTAATGGAAACTTCGAAAGAGCACGATCCTGAATGGTGCGCGTGACGAAGTTCAAGTAGATCACTGCTTGCCTTACCGAGATTCGACAGGCTTCTACGCGATGAGAATGTAAATGTATTTCGCAAATTGGCGATTGACTACGTGAATTTCATAAGAGAATGTTGGATTCACGCTTCGGTATGTCACCCGACTCGATGACCTGCCTCCCGCTCCGATCTTTGTTGTTCACAGCAACAAATAATGCACTCAGACGGACCCACGCAATTCAACAGTGACCACTATCGAAGTCTGTATACCTGTTTCTCTCTGTTCGTTGTACTCTACCTTGCCGAGCCTGGATATGAGGACGCCCCTGTCGGGGATGATCTCATGGAGTGGCTCAACTCGAATTTTATTGAACCTTCCACGGAAGAAGGAGATCATTTGAGCTCCCTCGATCGTCCTTGGGAAGATGAAAATTTTTGGCCCTATCTCACGAGGTGAGCCACCACGGAAACTGTAGACCTTATTGTGAGCTATCATCCCTCCAGAGCGACACTACGTGGCCTTTCCAAAGCATCTTTATTCTTCTTGGGAGTTCTATCACAACACCCGTCAGAAGATTTGCGATCTCTTACCAAGTTATTGGCACCTCTACTCGAATCCCAGCCTCGTCTACAACATTTCTCCTCCGAAAGGGATTTTGCGTTCGCATCGCGGAGATGGAGTGACAGAGTCAAAGCCCTTCGCATTGAAATGGAACGCGTTTCAGAAGATGAGAGATTTGATGGCTTTGACAATTGGTGGGACAGCCTCAGTGATGTTGTTGGTATTCTGGAAGGAAGAGCAGAAGTTGTTATGCGAGTCTGCAGGGATCTCGGCTCAGACTGGAAGGAAATATGCGCCGCTTGGGGTGTGTTTGTCAATGTTCGGCTTCGCAGGCAAGATTTACCGTGCGTGTTTCTCCTCAGAATCGGCAATGCCTTTCAACATTTCGAGGCTGATTCTTGTCTATCTAGAGATGTAGTGTCACACGTGTTTAACGAATTACCGCCAGATCCGACCAGCCTAGAGGATATGATACACGTTGCGTTGATTTCTGGAGAGCCTCACGAAGTTTTGGCGCACGCTTCTAAGCTCGATAGGTGGTTATCGGCTCATTTGGCAGATATGATGGTTCCTCTTCAATTAATAGAGGCAGGATCTGACGAGTGAGCGATTTTTTCCCTGTTCTTTCTTGCCGTTTACCATAGTCAAAAAGGTCAGGTACATCTCTGCGTGACTATTATATTCTTGAATATGCCGGGTATCTCCACTCAGATCCGGCACTTTGGAGAGTTACGGTAGACTACATGTACTCCTGTGGAGACGTGGGGAAGCTACAGGCAGATGAAGTTTTACTTCGTGTTCCCCTTCGACTTCAGGAAGACAGCACTCATCGGGTGACTCAATCAGGCGACATAGCAATTGTCCTCAAGGATGTCAGTCAGACATGTCTCACATATGGACGTGAGGTTGTCAGACGGACGATTTGCAAAGTCGGTAGAATCAAGGTACTCTGCAACTTAGTCGCTCACATGAATACCTAAGGTTGCCGCTCAAACTATGGTATCAAGAAAGGAATACGGACTGGCCACTGCATATAGCATATCTGCTGAAGACTGGCCTGGACTCGGGCGTGTTGTTGAGCGAGTGCTCGAGGAATACATCCTCAATGGTACGGACTAATCTTTTAGTAACTCCGAGACCTCGTCCATTCATCTATCGAATCCATCAGGAGCCTCGACTTTCACGAGTTATGCATCTGTCATTGCTCCATCGGTACAAGAGCTTCGAAACCGTCCAACGAATCAAAGCGTATTTACCTATCGCCTCTTATTTGTGGTCCGTTATGCACATTATCACCAATTGGTCGGAAGGCACGAACTACAAGATGCAGCAGCTGAACTTGTGGCTCTGTTTCGGGAAGATCTGACACCAAGGTCTTGGTGGGCTGTCGTCCTCTCTGATTCGATCCTACTTTTACAAGAGGGTGCGTACAGCTCTAAGTTGTGTCCGCACCACCTTGAACTCCTTCTATCAGAATCGGCTCTATTATTTTCATCCGCAAGTGCATCTGAGCTTCTGCGAAAGCTGGAGGAGATCTTTGTAGTGACATCTCAGGGCGGTGGAGAAAAGTATCTTTCTGTCTTAAGACGAATACTTAGAGCGAAAGGTAAACCTTTTCAAGAGAAAGATGCTCTTGAGCAGCTCAAACTTGTGCGGCTGGCTCTGGCCAGGTACTTCGGCCGATGTACTTCCCATTAGGCGCTGATTTGTTGTACACCTATCTAGTATTTCCAAAAAAAAAAGCCGGACTTCGGATGCAATAAAGGTTGCATTTAAGACTGAATTTACGCTTGTTGCAAGTTTGGATTTGCATCGTGTTATTACTCAAAGATCTACCCTTCCCGGTTTAGTTAGTGGGCCCGTGATCCCACTGACGACAGGCTGTCTCGGCTCATTCCTACCTTAGGGGACCACCTCACCTCGAGGTGATTTCTGGCGAAGAAAGTATCGAAGTCATTGTTTCTGGCTATTGCCCGATCAGCACGTCTATGTTACGGATGACTTCCCTCCTTGACACAGTGTTCCTGACGTTGCGAGTACATGAGAACTCTGACATAAGACCCAACTCGTATGAGATCTCATCGGAGGCCATGGCCCTACCTTCCGTGATTGGGTGGTCAAGTTCGGAGCCTGTGAATATATTTTTTTGCCTTAAATATGTAGGTGAAAGTCGAATGCCCTCAGAACCTACCCTACTCACAATAGACGGAACCCCACCATGTGCTTCATGCTCTTCATGTATGATCAATACTCTTGCAACCATCGTGTTTTGACGAAGCGTGAGAAGGCGAGTAAACTACTGACCAGGCATGTGTACGCCTCCACTTACCTCAGGTGTCCAGATTGACTGCAATGGCGAATACTGTATCTACAGCCGCAGCCACCTAAAAACAAAGCACGACTGCAAAGACCGCTGTCCCCGCACGTGAGCATTTTCGCCTTTTACAGGTTGCGCTGATCGTGTTCTGATGTGCGAAGCCGCATGATGGAGCAGCCTTTTATTCAGAGTAGTTCCGAGTCTAGATGTCCATCGTGCATCTACGGCATCCACTAATCGGTCACTTTACGAACTCGTGGAAGAGCTTCGCTTGGACAATTGTTTCACATGGAGCCTTTTGACAATGATTTATCACTGCTTGATACTACTAGTGGTTTGCGTAAATTGAATGGATTCGATCGTTTTGTCAACAGAGCCCTATCGCCTATCAATACTGTCCAAATTCCTGGTTTGTTCAGATACCTATCATGTGTACACACTCTTGAGTCACTGTGTTCGACACTCCATGTTTGAAGCTCCAGATGACTGCTTCGGCGGCCTTTTCAAGGCAACTTCGTGTTGTGTCGAGTGAACTGCTCGAGATCGACATATTTAATTTATTACACACAATAAATCTACTTATTTCGTGTATATTCTATCTTACAATGGATTGGATAGAAGTTTTGAGATTGAAGGACTTGTTGAGTTCCTTCAAATAATTCTTATCACCACTCCCTGGCAATGAACGAGGACTGACATTTACGTTGATTCGACACAACACTGGGCCTACATTGTGTGATGACTTCTTCTAACCGAGGCTGTCCCTTCAGCCCATGAGACTAATGAAAATTTTTATTAGTCAGAATGAACTGCAAGTTTGCATAGATTTCTGGTCCTCAGCTGAGTCGTTTTAAGCTCAGCGCTCGAGCCTTATTCGGCAATCCACGTGGCTCACCTCATTCAAGCCGTGACGGCAAAACAGTCTTTCAAAGCTGTGGTATTGTCCACGACCGACCCTATATTTCTCCAACTAATATCGTACAGCTACAACAGAGACTCTGCGAGCTCTTATATTGATGATGGAGGACGGTTATCTATCGAGCGCTTGGGATGGGGATCAGTTTGATTTTCAGAACAGTGCTGGTCATGGGAGGCCGCAGCTACGAACCTTCGAGTCGGCGGAAACATCGGCATCAAGCACTCGCTTGGATTCAACGTCGCCGATACCTTCAAGGACAAGTGTAGATTCAGCGGGGCGAGCATCGACATCACGGTGGCAGGAGAGCCCGACTACCCACATGACGACCCCAGAACGACGCGACAATGCATCGACAGCTCACAGCGAACCCGTTGCTCTCGTGGAACCTACATTTGATGAGAGCGTGCTTAGGACTTTGTGTGACCTAGACGTGAGTATACTCGTTGTGTTGGTTGCCACAACAAGCTTATGCGATGTTGAAGTGCGGAGTGCCGTTACTCCTTGATCGAATAAAACAGAGCATGATATCTTGTAGGGTATGTTAAGTATGTCTCCATCTGACTTACGTGGCTTCTGACTGCCTGGACAGGAAGCCTCAACATTTTTTAAGAAACGGGCTGCTATGGAAGAGGAGTACGGGAAAAACATGCAGAAGCTCGCTCGATCAACGGCAGAAGTTTATTCTATGAATGACGGAAAGGCTGGGTGAGCGCTTTCTTCCTTTCGTCCCGCGTGATGATGATTTATTCGCATGCTCAGTTCTTTCGTATCTGCATGGCACGGGACGCTGCGGGTCCACGAGATGATGGCTGAGAACAGACTACGCTTTGCGCAGCGGTTAAATGAAATGAGTGAGGAGCTCGCGAATTTGTCGAAGGAAGTCGAAAAGAATCGGAAGCAGGTATGATTGGGCCCTCACTAAACTGTGTCGAAAAGGCTCAAAACCGGAGTAGACGAAAGAGCTTGCAACCCGATATGAGCGGGCACTACAGGAGTCAGAGACTACTACAGACAAGTGTAAAAACCGGTTAGATATCACCTCCGAGGAGTTGGAACGTGTTCTCCTTCAAAAGGAGGGTGAATCTCTCAAGGACAACGTGGTACAGAGTCGAGTAGGCAATACAGGTGGAAAGAGGGCAATTGGGAAAGCAGTAGCCAAAGGTGGTCTCTTACTGAAAGGCAAGAATCCGGGGAATGTTCGTGATCATCTTCGTTCTATCGAGGTATTAGTCTTCAATGCGACTCCTTTTACAGATTCAACGACAAGAGGATGACATCCGGTCAAAGGTGTCAGCCGCATCCGACGTATACAGGAAAGCGATGATTGACACACAAACAATGAGGCAGGAATATTTCAACTTCCAATTACCGCGAATACTTCGCGTACGATTTTTCAGTAACTACAAAGTTGGTGCAGGATGCTAATATTCTTCCAGTCCCTTAAAGAGTGTACAGACGAGATAGATCTGGGGACTCAATATCATTTGACCCGATACGCGTTCCTATTTGAGAGTATAGTCCTCAGTGACGGGTCGATACTAGTACCGCCACGAGAAGAAGGTTCTTTTTTCTTTGATTTCAATCATCTTACTAACACACTTATGCATTACGCAGGACTTGGCCTTAAGGCCTCAATCGAATCCATCGACAATCGTGGTGACTTTCGTACCTATATGCAGAATTATGCATATGCTCGTGGGGGTGTTTCGCGTGGTCCACGTCGCGAAGGTCCTATTGAAGAAGGCTTTGTAAGTCTCCGCATCACTAGCGGAGACTAGAACCTAAGGACAATTGTTATTATAGCTTCCCCTGATACCGAGACACGACATCGATAAAGCAATCTCACCAAACGGGGTGAACGTGAATGGCAGTCCACATGGGGTACTTACCTCAGTTCAACCGACATTCGGTGTCGATCTCGCCGAGCAGATGGTGAGGGACAACGCGGAACTGCCTCTGATCTTGCCAAAGTGTTGTCAAGCCATTGAAAAGTATGGTATGCAGACACAGGGGATCTATCGGATAAGTGGAATGACGAGCAAGGTGGCAAAGTTGAGACAGAAGCTGGATCAGGGTGAGTATCTCTGTATTTCTCTTTCTCGTTGTCATGGCCTAGAAATAAAGATGACCAACGCATCGCACGCAGATCTTGACTCTGTAGACCTAGATGCGTCAGAATGGTCGGGAGATATCAATACCGTTGCGAGCGTAATCAAAGGATGGCTGCGGGATCTTCCGGATCCTCTATTGACATCCAAGCTGCATCAAGGGTTTATCGAAGCAGCGAGTACGTATAGCAGGAATTGGTTTTCTCTCTGTGAGTTAGAGCGCTAACCTCGCTGCAGAGATCGAGAACGACCGTCTCCGCCACATCCGGTTACACGAACGGGTTAATGAGCTGCCGGACCCAAATTACGCGACGCTCAAGTATTTCCTCGGGCACTTGCACCGGTATGTCTTTCATATCTTCTCAATTAAGTCTTGATCATCGTATTTACGATTACTTTCATGTGTTTTCATTTCTTTACAGGATAAATCAACATGCCGCAGTGAACTCTATGTCAATGCAGAACCTCGCGATTGTGTTCGGGCCGACGTTGTTCGGCATCTCCCCCACAAGCGCGCACCCGGGCCAAGCAAACGGTGGTGGCATGGTTGACGCGACATTACAGAACCTGGTATGTAGGAACTAATCACTTACGGTTGACGGATGTATCTGATCTTTGATAGGCGATCGAGACAATTCTAAAACACTACAATGATATTTTCGTAGATGAATCAGAGGTGGCACCCTGATCATCGTTGTTGACTTCTTTTATGACCAAAAAGGAGAGAATTTCAGCCCCCCAGAAAATCTCTCTCTCTAGGTTCGTTCTTTATCGTTCTCGTGGTCCCTTTGGATTCGCCATTCATTGAACCTTCTTTCGTCCATCACCTTCCCATACATATATATCACCACCACTATCTGTCCATCCATCCATCCATGATACCCTCCTGTCTGATCAATGTTTTTCCTGATCAGTATATTCATTCATCTTTATATGTCCCCTCCCCTCCTTTATATAAGCGCCGGCGTCTGGAGTAGGGTTGGGCTAGGATTATACGTACTTATGTACGAATTGGTCGCATTGCCCCATGTTGTCTTGTCCCTAAATGTGTATTGGCATCCTATTTTACAGTACAATAGTAATCAGAAGTGTCTCTTGGGATGATAGATGATTAAACGTGTGTTGCTGTGTTAAGAAGATGGATGAACAGGGATAAATGAGATGATCAACGGTACGTACGAAGTCAGTTGTGGTATGGGTGGTGTGAGAGCATGTACGTGAGATAACCAGGTATCGAAGAACTGCGTGGGTACGATGTGAATATAATAATCTACTTGATGCCAAGATACAAGGTTCATAAGGCAGGTGCCACGAATTGGGTTCTTTGTACAACTGCAGATGGCAAGAAGTTCAGGGGTTTCGCGGACAAGTCGGATGACAGAGGGTGTGATGTCAGAAAGTTCGGTGATTCGATGGGTGGAGTAAGAGCTCATGGTAGATCTAGTTTGGGATCAGGTACCACAACCCGCCTTCTTGGCGTATCCACTCTGCTTCACTCGGGAAAATGACGCGGTGCAATAACGGGCTCGCACGGCCCCATTCGTCGACGAGTACTCGTTCTTCCTTCGGATCGGGCCGCCCGACGCCGTCGACATCCGTCGGGGAGAGGTCGAGCACCTCGAGGACTTGGAGGGCGCTCAGAACGGATGAGAGGCCCGCGAGAAGTCTCTAGCTTGTCAGAGGCGTTAGTTAACGCGTGAACTTAAATTAAAATTTACGGATACTCACGATGCCGGAAAAGGCATAATGGAGTGTATGTCGCAGGGCAAGGCGGACACGGAGTCTTTGGATAGTAGGAAAGTGTGTGGAGACGTTCTTGAGGACGGCGGGACGGACAGACATGGCTGAGAGATCGAGGTAACGCAGTGGGAGTGCCGTGAGTGTCATCCGCGGCAAATTCTCTCTAGTGACGTCCGAGTCCTGACCGACAAGGGCAAGAGACTGTACGGGTCTACCAGGAAGGAGTGCGGCTGCGACATCTGCGGTACCGCGGAAGGATGAGAGGTCTGGGAGGGCCCATGGAGGGAGATCAAGGGGTGTATGGTGGTCAGGAAGCTTGAGATGGCGGAGTGCGGGCGTTGAAGCAAGGAACGCAGGGAGGACAGAGGTATAAGGCTGCACACCCTTTGTATAGTCCGCCCCAAGTGAGCAATGCCGCAGGCGCGGGAGGTGCGAATCCCGGATCACATGCTCGATCGTGTGCATCCCAGATCCAGGAGGCGCATGGCCCATGGAGTTCGCGGGGCCCAGGAATAGCTCTAATGATTCAAGAAAAGTAAGTAGACGTAATGTTCGTGAGATTTCGGTGCGAGCTGGAATCACTGAGTTCGATCCCAGCAAACCCGAGTTTACTGCGTGCCACCGAATTTGAAGCTTTCGAGTGGTCTTGAAGAGGTAACTACGGCGCAGCATGGAATCACACCATCGTAATGTCCTCCACGGTTGTGGTGAAGATTCACTAAGTGTATCGTTGAGAGAGATGGAAGAATACAGAATGCTCTCGGCAATGTATCTGAAGCGGTGTGAAACGCGTGTGATGATGGCAAGGGTATCAGGGTAGCAGCATGAGAAGATAGCAAAGAGAATCTCGTTGGGGAGTCTCGGGAAGGAAACGTTCATCGCGACCACAAAGTATACAGAAATGAACAGATGTTATGTATCAAGCGGTGGATTGTCGGCAGATCGTTCAGGGCGAATCATCGGCGACGGAGCATCGACGGGTGATTCTTCAGAGCCCCCAGCGGAGGAAGACGACAGAGCTAGCCGTATACAGATGCAATGATACGATGGCGCACACAGCTGGCTAATGTCAGAAAAATGTAACAGTAAAGTACAAGTTGTCCAACCCATTGAAACTGAGGCAGACAACTGAATGTGCTACTCGAGATATTCGGAACGTTTCCTGGCCGCCGGACGTCCCGGCGGCATGTCATAAAAGAGTGGTATTGGGTACGTGCTTATAGGAAACAGAAGACTTCCTCACGTAAATATGGTACAGACTTGTGCACCATAACTATAGTGTGCGATCTGATCGCTTGAGGGCACAGAGAACCGCTGTACAGTTGCAGTAGGTTGTCCAGGTGACCCGGAAAATAAAAAACAAAGTGCTTCTTGTAGAGGATGGAAATATGAGTCAGTAACAGGAGTAGAATTCCAAGACCTTCCTTCTGAGATAGGATGACCACGAGTTTCCACGCATGTTCGCTGATACTTGAAGAGGCAATTCCTGTTTGTTCGCGTCAAGTAACGCATATCTATCGAAGTTCTTGCGTGGTCCTGTGGATCTGCGGCATGATGATTTGGGCATGGGAAGATCCCACATTACTTTGTTCCCCTGCCGCGATCATATTTATCTGTCGACGCCTGAGGTCGGTTTTCCGAAGATCTAGAGAAGAATAGTAAAAATCGACGGGTATCAACGTCAACAATCTGCAAGCTTGTAAGACATGGTTTTTGGAAGACTAGATTATTCGCAACTTGTCTGTTCGGAGTTTCTGTATTTGAATCTTGATACTCTGTACACAGCAGAAGTGTCGTGCTCTACCAGCCATTGAACCCTAGCTCCAAACAAATTGATCTCAGGCTTACAGGTGAGAACGACATGCCTGTCCTCTTTTGATTTGGAGAGTGCTGGTCAAGTGGGTCTATGTTCTCTGCCCTCACCCGGTTCCGACCAAACAAATAGGCACCTCTGATTGCTGGTGGCTATAAGCAAGTACCCTCATCAAGCACCGCGATGTCTTAAAGAAGCTGGAACGTAGTACCCAGTTGGACAAGAACGGTGACATGACCTGCCAAAATGCCAAAATTCCCCAACACTGTTCAACTAGTTCAACTTGGAACTTGTAGTTTTCAAGAGAAAATCGATGGTAAGATTGCGGATATGGCTGATCTGTTTAAATGTTCATTGATGTGCATCAATGCGGCATATATAGTATCTGTTGTCACTTTGTCTTGGGGTGTCCGCGTCAGAATTTGACTACGGTCAGTCGAGTTCGCCGTGGCCGGTGTCTGTTCTAGAGACACGATGCACAGTACAGCTTTCTTGGAGAGTTACCCGTGGTTTCATGAGTCCAGGGTAAGCGTCTAGCCTCAGCAAGACAGTTTGCTAGAGGTATCTCCAGTGCATCCGGATGGATCATGTTTATGTATGGCAGGGAAATTCCACAGTCCGTTGTAGACAAGGTATCGCAACTTCCAATCGCCGACCCTCAGAACGGGGATGAACCATTTCGATAGATACGGGACGCGCCATCAACGTAAAGATACTGGATTCTATGCCTACGCCTTCCAAGTCGAAAGTCACGTCTAGATCGGCCCCTTTTTACCAACACTTACCTCCTATATCGTGTGAATCATCTTTCATTTATATTGCAAGCCTCACTAACGAGAAGCAAAACACCCTCTTGTCATACTGCTACCATCTCGTCTTCCAGGAAATATGACCTCCTTTATGTCTATGTACGATTTGCTGGTGGCTCAGCCCGGAGTGTCAGACATCACATCGGCGCTTTCACTAAGCGAGTCTTTGTCGAAGCTCGGCGGGGCTGCCGAAGTCTCTGATCCCATTCCTTTTTGCCCCCAAAACACTACGGACCAGAACCGCGTTGGGACAATCTATACATACAGTGCAAAGACGACGAGCGTCAGCGTTAGTCATCCGCCTTTCTTGCTATAGACAGAGACTGACTGTCATCTCTTATCAGTTCCCTTGGCCTAAAGAAGTGACCGGACTTGAGCGCGTCGCCTTGTCAGCCAAGGGTGATCTGCAACGAGTGTTGAGGTACGCCTTCCAATCTCTGGCTTTCAGCCGCTTGCGAATGCAAAACTTCATTAGCGCCTTCTTCGCACGTCCTATCACTGTCGCCACTGTCTACTCCAACACATTCTACCAACCCACCATACACGGGCCTTCCACCATTTTGGCGCTCCCTAACCCTGTCGCTATCGCGTCTGCTTCCCGTGAATCGCCCATCATTCAAACGCGACAGGTCCTCCTCCAATGCTCAAATAAGATTATTTGCACCGCCACATCTACTGTTCACATCACCTCGCCGACAGTGGCGAACCTCTTCCTCGTGGAGAAGTACGCTATCGGTCAGACGTTCGCACGCATGGGCAAGATTCCTGAGTTCGAGCTCGTCGCAGTCGGGCTTGGTCCTGTAACCGACGCGATGACCTTGCCACCACACTCTGAGGAACTTCAACCTGCTGATGAGCAGCTGTGGCGGAAGTATCGTTTGTATATAGACGATTTTGAGTGTGATATTCTCGAGGTGTTCCCAACGCGCGAGATGTTCGTGGAAGGGCTACACTGGTTGGGAGATGAGCTGGAACCGCTTAACTAGGGCACTGCTGGTCGTTGATTCTATCTATTCTTTGGTTTTTTGTCTCCTGCCCGCATGTGTTGGCCTATTTACTGGTCGATCATTGTCCTGTCGTTTATCGATATAGATCAAGGCAAGACCAATCAATAATATTCAACTTTAATTCCGCATCTCATGCAGTGAAGGTGTACTCAGGCAACTCGATCCATACGTGGGTCATTATGGCTCCACATTGTTCGGCGCTAGCGCGTTAATTAACAATCACCACAATTACGTGAACATCGCAACCAACAAAACGTGCAATAACAAGCTCCCTGCAAGTACAACCCAACATTCACTCCTCGCAAAGGGAACAGAGAGTAAAAAAAGGACATAAAATTATAAGAATACAGATAATAAACAATACAATATAACCGTTCCTTCATACAATCTAGTTTATGCACCGAAACCATATAGTGTACGACCTGATCGCTTGAGAGCGTACACGACATCAAGAGCGGTCACTGTTTTCCGCTTGGCATGCTCAGTGTATGTCACTGAATCACGAATGACCTGATGCGGACATTAGCAAAGCCCAGAGTATAACATAAGACATCACACACATTCTCAAGGAATATCTTCAGAACACCACGAGTCTCTTCATAGATGAGACCGGAGATACGTTTGACACCTCCACGACGAGCGAGACGACGAATGGCGGGCTTTGTGATACCCTGAATGTTGTCACGGAGAATCTTGCGATGACGCTTAGCACCGCCCTTTCCAAGTCCCTATAGCCCAATGTTAGCGCCCACCAACAACCTACCAAAGCACCGAATCATCTCACCTTTCCACCCTTTCCGCGTCCAGACATGTCTTATAAGTGAGGTCGGTGGGGTAAAGTGTTTAAAAGTAGTGTGATGGCGAGTGTCAAACGACGAAGATGGGAGTAACTGCCACGACGCCTGACTATATATAATCAAGCGGTGGCTGTGCTACATTTCCGTTTGTTGATCACTCAACGCGTCCAAATGTCACGTGCACATACGCGGTCATAAGTGTTTAAATAGCCGGTGTGGTGTAGTCTATTCCTTGTCTATCTCTCACTTACTACCGTTCACTCATCAGTTCGCTGTTGATTCAAACCCAATAACGACTCTGCCATGGCTCGTACTAAGCAAACCGCTCGGAAGTCCACTGGTGGCAAAGCGCCCCGTAAACAACTCGCCGCCAAGTCGTCGGCGCGTAAGACTGCTGTAAGTCGGGATTTGTTCGAGCTTGAATGGGATGCAGGCTGATTGAGTCGTTAGGCCGCTGCTGGTGGTGTGAAGAAGCCTCATCGCTTCAGGCCTGGTACTGTTGCTCTTCGTGAAATTCGTCGTTACCAAAAGTCGACGGAACTTCTCATTCGTAAACTTCCCTTCCAACGTCTCGTTCGTGAAATTGCGCAAGATTTCAAGGTTTGTTTCTTTCCTTGATCCCTGACGTATCTAATCTAACTTTTATGATCTGCAGACCGATCTCCGCTTCCAATCCTCTGCCGTTATGGCTCTTCAAGAAGCTGCCGAGGCGTATCTTGTCTCCCTGTTCGAGGACACGAATCTGGCTGCCATCCATGCTAAACGCGTGACCATACAACCAAAAGACCTTGCACTTGCCCGCCGGTTGCGCGGTGAGCGATCATAGACAGTAGAAGGAAGGGTTTGCTTTGCTTGGTCTTGGTTTCACTTACTATCATTATTGTACCTTTATTTGTACTTCTTATCTCATTCTGCAGCTCTAAGGGGCAATATAACATCTATTGAGATGTTTCTTCACATTATGGAAGCTGAGCTTGGGGAACTTGTTTCGAGGTGCAGTCAGTGGTTCATTCCGACCGCCAATATGGGAACCCGACTCAAGCTGGGACTTGCCATGCGCGGTCACCAGAGTTACCCCCCACAGCGAGAGACGACACTGAAACCTACTCACCAGACCTGCTCGCCCAGCCCTGGATGCATAGTGCGAAAACAGAATATTGACAATGACATTATAGCAAAATTTTGCTCGATCTATGCCGAACTCGAGGGAATGTGCGTACAACGTGAACAGATGAAACTCTTCCTCGATGGACTCACTAAGTTATGTAAGAACCAGAAAGTGGAATTGAATATATCAATAGTACACCTGTCTACGTTCAATCCGATGCCAACAAGCACAAGCACATGCACAACAAACCCAGCTTCAATGACACCTATTGAACCTTCGAAACAGAAACTGGCTAGTATATATGCTGATGCCATCACTAAGAACCCAAATCCAAAGACACAAAATACGCCACACCAGCCCAACTGCCAAACAAGGCCATGAGCAGGCCTTCCACCCTGCCCCTACCAATCCCTCACCTGCCCTCTCCCTGAATTCTCCCACCTTGCACATTCATTCTGTTGCAATCCAATGTGATACAGCCACTATGAACATGGATCAATGGGGAATGAAGACAGTGATTAGACAAAGTTGAAGATGTTGATAATGGTGGCTCAGCAACCATTGGGGCTTATCAGCACCTGATTATTGCTGGTCATGTAAATGTCTATTGAGGAAGGTGTATGTTAAAATTTCTAACATTCTGATTGTGATTCATGGCAGTGAATTTCTTTAAGAGTTCAGTACAATTCTGTATTACAAGTCAATGTTGATTTTAATTTAGAAAAATGTAATGTTTCCATCATGGTCTTAGAGCTTACAGTGCACACCTGTAAGTTAAAACCAGTCTATTGGAAGTGACTACAAATATGCAAGTAAGGTAATACCTTACATTATAAAATACTACAACTAAATGGGTAGCATTAAAGGGTGCTACTAAATAGATACAAATTATTATAGTATACTATGTAAGGCAGTGCAGAATATGAACAGACCAAAGACAATATTTTGAATCTCCTTTAGTCTTAGAAGCTGGAAGACATTCTGTTTCAAGTTTGAACCCTTATCCTTTGGGAAAACATTCCTAGAAGTTAGCATATTCTTGAGAGAAGGCCTGTATTTACAATCAATTAGAATGCTATCAAGTGAGATGAGAATGGAAAGATGACTAAATACAGACATGCTATGTGGTACAGGAATTCAATCAAATTTACAGCAAAGATTACATGAAGACTACTTTATTTACTGCATACACAGAATTCTGGCAAATCCTATTACACTTTGTGGCAACTGTTAGATAGGATGCAAATCAGATTGACATTGAAACTGCATTCCTAAATAGCATACTATTAGAGGAGGTAGTCATATATATAAAACAGTCAGGGGAGTTAGAAGAAGAGAGAAAGGAGAGCTAGGTGTATAAATTAGAAAAGGGATTAGATAGCATAAAACAAGCCAGCCAAAATCTAGAAC
>JABCKS010025140.1:0-24656 GCA_018851325.1 Termitomyces sp. DKA19 | reverse complement strand
AAGCATACCCTTGATGTGGCAAGTGTTAACTTCAATAATGAGGTTCCTGACTCAAATGAGGTACATCCATAAGGCCTGAAGAGTGTGGTAGAGGCTATAAAGCTCAAGCTTAGGCTGACTGAATGGGGCCTCCCTGTTGTTAAGGGTGATAGAGCCAAAACAATTGTAGTGATGTTCTTTGCAGTTGTTGCTAAGGTACTGGCAGAGGTAGTAGCCAATGGCAATGTATGACATATCAACCACTAAGATGACAGTCTTTGAACCATTCTGACAGGACATGACATATGTACAGATTGCCATAGCAGTACAATGATAGTGAGAATAATTTGACAAAGAGTTTGCAAGAGTACTATCCTGGTATGTCTACACATATGGATCTAATCAGACTATCAGTATTATGACAGCCAATGTGATGAGTGTTAACATTCTGTCTACCCTTGCTGAAATCCTATTGACTGGTATCATTGGTCAAGCTTCCTACTAGGCAAATTGAGAACACTAGAGTGCAGTCAACATCAGAGGGCATCAAATTATCTAGCAGCCAGACAATCATCTCCACTGATTCTTGAATCTCTGCTACACCTGATAATGGGAATAAGACTGCTTGAAACTAGCATGTGTTTGTATCCCAGGTATGTACCTGGCTTTACCTTGCTCAGAATTGTGTGCAGGGAGAGCATGGCTGCCTTGCAGAACAATGTCAACATGATATGCCATGCTTCCTTGCTGAGGAATGGCATACAACAAGAACAAGCACTAGCTAATTCAGTGGAGCAAGAAAGACAGAGGCATGTTGCTGAGCAGCAACAAGCAATTGTTGCACAAGAAAGATTGAGACATGCTGCAGTACAAAGAGAGAGTCTTCTCAGGTTTTGTGGCTGCCTTGGCTGCAGCACAATGCTCATGCTGCACACACTGACAGTTGTACTCCTCAGATATCACAATAATTAGTGTGTTGGGATCAATCTCAGAGGAACCAGGCACTGACATGCTAAGAAGCTTGGTTGCCATGAGAAGAGAGTTGGCATATGTAGCAAGGGATGGGGGAAGGAGAGCCAATGATAGTTGAACAGTAATCCTTGTCATCTATGTCCACACCTACTGATGCAAGTTCTTCCTTCTTTACTCACAGACTGTTCAGGAAAACATGAACATCACCCTTGTTAGGGCACTTCATTCCAAGGAACTCAGTGTGAAGCTAGGTTTGAGCAAATACACCCTTCTGGGTGTATTCCTTGGTGAACACAGCCCAAGCTTCTGCAATGGTCTTGTAATGACAAAGTTTCATGGCAACCGAGTCAGGAATCTTTTGAAGAAGATTGTATGCAGATGACTCCATATTGTCCCAGTCTGTAATAGCAGTATCCTTGCCCCCGGGATATGGTGACAGGCAAGGCTCAGACCCATCAAAATGGGGCCACTTCCCCTTTGACTTTACAGCTGCAGAGAAGCATATCTCAAAGATACCCCAGTTGACACTGTTGGGCAATGGATTTGGGACATCAGACAGGAGAGAGTCGGTAGAAACAGTGGTGATGGACATAGTAGGATCGTATCGCAGCTTGCAGGATCAATGGAAAGAGGGCCCAATAACCTGTAAGTGTTATACTAGAATAATAGACAATATACTCAGAGTGCGTTAGGACACGTCTAACAATTGTATTCACCTAGATTAATAGACAATATACTAGGTGACTATAAGTATGAAATATGCATTGGGTGTAAGTAAGTAAACTCACCTCAGAGTGCGTTAGGACACGTCTGAGGTGGGCAATCCGTAAGCATAAAGAATATATATGATAGTGATATATTTGGTCGGGTGCGTACGGACATTGTCAGGGTCGCGGTAACAAGATCGGTGAAGAGAACAATAAAGGTATGGACAAAAAAGGTAACATACTAGATCAGGATTGAGACCCGGCTCGTTTAGATAGACGCCGAGCGTCACTCCAACAAAAAGCTTCTCTGTACATTATTCTACGAACAATCTACTCGGATGAGCGCTTCTTTCTATGCCGCGATGAAGAGATGTGCCGGCACATTTGTCTAGGCCAGCGCGGATCGGGCATCAGTCCAGAAGGGATAGATTATCCCGGATACGATCCACACACTTTTTCCTGATACACAGACGCGATTATCATGCGCCACCCTGACGTACGAAACGCACAATTGGCTGCCAAGTTTTCGCCGGTTCCAATCATCAATGTTCGTGATAGTGTTGGGATCATCCCACTCAAGTCAGACTCCTTCTCATTCTTTGTTTTTGCTACTCACGATTTTGTTTCAGGCTCTCCTTTACAATTATGCGATTCGCTCTGATTGTTGATGGAGGTACTATTACTCTTGGAGATATTAAGAATGGGCGCACCATGCACAGCTTGATAGTCCTCTCCCTATACACCGTCCGACTGAATCTGACGTTTCGTTTCTCCCGTTACGCTTTCAATGCCTCACAGCAGCACGCAAGGCAGGCATTCCGGTAACCATCTGCGAGTCGCTGGACGGGTAGGGTTGATAAGCATGCCATGCCATTCGTTATTTCAGAAACGAGGAATCGTAAGATTATCGCAGGAGTACCAGATCGGACTTGTGATTGGAATGAATTGCCATTGGCACAGTTGACATTGGTATTGTGGTGGATGATGTGTATGTAACGGATGTATCGGTGCCGTGTCTGTACAGTATAAGGGAAAGGGCGGAGTACAAGAACTCTGCAAGAAAGGACATCCGAGACGAGACCGGGAACCAGGACCAATGGTTTACAGTAAATGATACAGTAGAGACAAGAATTCAGAGTACAAGGACCACAAGTACGACAAGATAGACAGAAAGCATGCATGATTCAATCTGAATTGAATTGAGTCTATGAGGACAGGCAAGCACTTTATGCTGCCGCGGCTACCGCGATATTATCCGGGCCTGACAACGCGCCTTCTGGCGTAACGCCAGACGCCGCAAGCTCCGAGCCCTCACCTATTTGATGGAAATCTAAACAGCCCCGGCCCAAAACATTCAGCACACTAAACTTCCCGTTCATATCGAGTGATTTGAACACGTACCTAGGATCTCGCTATACATCATAACCTTCCATGTATCCACGGGCAAATCCGCGTCATTGAAGCTCCAATCAAACTTCTCCTCTGCTATGGGCTCGTCCGTGGGATCATGGTATGGTGCGACGTATTCATGTGCAAGCGACTGCGTGGCATCTATGCGTTTCCTGGGATCGAACACGAGCATCTTTTCAAGGAGGTCGAGTGCTACAAATCAAATCCGATAGTTAGTGAAACGCACGTTGGGTACAGAACTCTGCTGGGATGACACGCACCATCAGCATCGTCCGTCCGAAGCTTCTGGCTGAACGGGACGCGTTCTCGCTTAGGAAGGCTTTGCACGAATCTGAGAGTCTGTGACGATGATGTCGCTCAGCTTAGATATGGAGTATCAGAGAAGAGAGAAGAACACCCACGTTTTCGCTGCAAATGGTCTCGATGACATCATCGGGAGGCGTGCCCAATAGCTCGGTGATGATGGAAAACTGGTTGACGTCTGCCGGGCAAATATGGATTGATAAGCGTTTGTTATAATGACTCCAAATGCTGCATATGGGATGGGTTTGAATTTGAAGGGCAACAACGTACGGTCTTTCCCAGGAAACAACGGCTTCCCTTCCAACATTTCCGCAAATATACACCCAGTGCTCCAGATATCGACGGCGACGTCATATTTTTGCCAAGTCAGCATGATCTCAGGGGCACGATAGTACCGTGTCGACACGTAACCCGTCATTTGAGGGTCTTGGATGCGCGCGAGGCCGAAGTCACAGATCTGGGCAAGGGGAGCGGTTAGCTGGCTGATGATCGAAAGGCTAAATTGGAAGGCGACTAACTCTAAGATCGCAGTTTTCATTGACTAAGATATTGCTTGGTTTCTGGGATAGATAAAATAAACGAGGATTAAATCAAGGAGAATATCACGAACGAGATCTCGATGCACAACGCCTGCAGAGTGAACGTATTTGAGACCGCGCTGGATAAAGATACTCGTCATAAGTTACAAGGAGTAATACTGTGGTTGACCCACGAGAATTTGATAAAGGAAGTATTGGATGAACTGCTTCTCCAGCGGCCGTGACGTTAGTAGGCGATGAAGATCGGTTCCAAGGAGCTCAGTGACAAAATACCTGACGAAAGGAGGTCAGAGATAGTAAGAGCGAAACGGATTAGGGGAACAAACATGTCTTCAAGTGGTGATATGAAGACATCGCTGAGGCTGATAATCTACAGGGTGTCCCTATTGTTAGATAACGCATAAGCACGGAACAGCAGGTGATGAATGCATGCATTTTCGTGTTGGATGTGTTTAAGTAACTTGAGCTCCCGATAAGTTCGTTTGGCTAAGACGGGGGTGCTGAACGGTTTCATGATCTTCTTGATCGCAACAGAGGCGCCGTTGAGCTGGTCTTTTGCAGAGCTAGATACATATCCAGAACTCCAGTCAACGATGGTCCTCGGCCAAAAGGACTGTACCGCATACCAAACCAGTCCGAATGCACCTAGGGACAAGGTCATTGAAAATCAGTAAGAGTATGATATAAAGCATCAGAGAGCTTACCCATTCCGACTGGCTGTAGATCCACATATCTAGTAGTCACCTGAATGTGATCGTTATGAGATTCTTGCTCCATGATGGTCATGAGCCGACAAAGCTTCACCTCGAACGAGGTCCCGAAGATGCTTAGTTTGACAAAAGACATGGCGAAAAAAGCAGAGATGTTATGCTGCGAATACCAGCGTCGCCTAATGCAGGAAAAGATATTGAATGCTAAGGCAGTACGTGGCTGTGAACTAAAGTACTGCAGGTGAGAGACCGAGCCGTTGATGCCGTAGCGGGTAGTCACACTTTAGACTCGATCGCTTGAGTGCCTATTATAAATGCCCCTCTACTCTAATGGTCCATTTTTTGCATTTTTCTATGTGTTCCCGTAATCTGGTTACCTCTTTGCACCATACGGACCCTTCAATCAACCTCCAGTCTAACTCATGGCTACTCCTTGTCAGCCGAGGCTGCCTTATCGTGGGAACCATGACATCATTAGGACATCAACATTTTCGGCAGAACCAAAAAAATTAGAAATCATTGCCAAACGGTCCCGGTGTCATCCAATCTATCATGTCCTTCCTTCGTGCAGCTGTCTCTCGCTCTATTGCAAGTGCTTGTTATTTCTTTTTCACCATGTCCCAGCTAAATCATCGTTTAGTTTGCTGGAACACGTAGATACGCCTCCGCGGCTCCAGCCACAAAGAAGCCATCCAACACCCCGCTTATTCTCCTGACCGGTGGCGTCGTTGGTCTCGCAACATACATTTACCTCGAACGTGCTGGAAAACACGAACCTATCCAGGAAAAGAGCCCCTTCGATCCCCAGAACTTTGTTGACTTCAAGCTCAAGAAAGTCATTCCTTACAACCACAATACCTCCACGTTGGTACCACAATGCTATTCCGTATGCCATCAGACTAGATGTAAACTTCAGATTTGTGTTTGAAATCCCTAACAACGAAGCGTCTTTATTGCCAGTAGCTTCGTGCTTGTTGGTCAAGGCGTCGGACCCTGAAGTACTCAAGGACGCTAAGGGCAAGCCTGTCATCCGTCCTTACACTCCCATCTCTTCTCCGGACCATCAGGGTGACTTTTCGCTCCTCATAAAAAAGTATGAGACCGGAAACGCGTCTAAATATATCCACGAGCTCAAGGTATCTATCCCGACGGTCGTTGCAACGCGACCATTCCTGAAAATCTCTGTTTCACCCTCACAGATAGGTGATACTTTGTCGTTCAAGGGACCTATCGCCAAGTTCCCTTACAAAGGTTCGTGTCATCCGTATTCTGTATTCTTGTTTGCCTTGACCCAAACGACTATTTCGCTAGTCAACGAATTCGACGAAGTCGCCCTAATCGGCGGTGGAAGTGGAATGTGAGCCTTGCACCTTCCAAACCCCACACTTCATATTCCTCAGCTCACACGCGGCCTAGCACCCCCCTCTACCAAGTTCTCACGCACGCCCTCTCTGACAAGTCCAACAAAACCAAATTCAAGCTACTCTTCTCAAATGTTACTGAACAAGATATTCTCCTCCGTGAAGACATTGATGCTCTGCAGAAAAAATACCCTGATAATTTGGATGTTGTATACGTAGTGGACAAGCCCGGATCAAGCTGGACTGGTACGTCGCTGCGACGGGTGTGACCCATGCTTTTGAAAGGACCTAACTGGAATTGGTTACCGTTCTGCAGGACCCAGCGGTTTTATTAACGCCGATATCATCAAAAAATATGTTGCTCCTGCTTCGCTTGGTGATAAAATCAAGGTCTTCGTCTGCGGTACGTGTCTGTCTTCATGTTCAATACAAATGCACAAATGCTCTCTCAAGGTCCTCCTGGTCAGGTCGCAGCCGTCGCTGGAAAGAAGGCTGGCATGAAGCAAGGGGAAATCGGTGGCATACTCAAGGAGCTCGGATATACCGAAGACCAGGTCTACAAGTTCTAGAAGTCTAGAAACAAACGGATGTCGAGGGCACATGAGTCCGCTTCTAGTCTGTACAAGCGATGTTCGAAGGATTCCCTATGTAGATAGCCACATACATGCTAAAAAGATCAAACGGCATGAATGTTTTGACTGCCATCCTTTGATAGTTTTTCATACTTTCAAACTTTTGCGATATAAACCGAAACAACCTTCGGGAATGTTGAAGGAATGGTGGATCCAACGTCGGTATCTCGGCGTCTACATCCTACACTCTTATAATTCCCATGATCGTGTTGCCTATGTTTTCGAAGGAGCTGGTTGAACCGATCACGAATTTGTCGTTCAGCCACTGGAGAACTAGTGTCAGGTACCCACAAGTCATCGGCTGAGTCTGAGGCGCAACAAGGAATGCAGAGGTATCGTACTCTGAGTTGAAAGGCGTCGAAGCACTATCATACTGTAGGAACTATAATGTTTTGTCTTCCTTCAAATCTGGAAGACAGTTGTGCCGTTTCACATCTGACTCTCTGTATTGAATCACTTGGCCATCAAGGACTATAGACTAAAAGCCCTAACGAAGATATCAATGCAAGTATGTCTTGGGAGGGCTGTAGCTTCCTGTAGCTTCGGGCCGAAACTTCGTCGCGAACTCCGCTTATATCACTGTACTAATCTCCCGTATACACGAGGCTAATTGACTTCCGTCAACGCAGCTAGCAATTATAATCTCTATACTTCCTTGTCCTCGTACGGATTGTGAAAGAGGGTCCCATTCTGATGGCGCGTCACCGTCCAAATGCTTATGGAATCTCTTTTCCCGATGAGTCCGTATCACACGAGGCGACTTCTCTTCAGCCGGAAGTGTCAGGTTCAAATTTTATAAGGGACACATCTTCAAAGCGTAAAGGCGACTTGCTTAGCGATACTCGTGTAAGATACATCATGGCTGAGCCATGAAGAAAACCTCAATTTTTCTTGCAGGAGTCGAAACGGCGTCAGTTGCCTTCCGGTGGGGTTTTCACATTCTTTAACGTAATACTAATGTTGTTGATGATGTTACGGCCACATAAGCCTCGTTCTACGAAGATCGAGGTGGCGAGCTCGAGAGCCCGGACCTTGTGATCATTGGAGAGGACCCTTTCGCAGACGAAGATGACGACCCCAACGCGAAGCCTGTTCGCGTGCTCTCGGACTTCGCAATATACGACCTGAAGCATTGCAATAAGATGGTACTGCTGAGTTCTATTGAGGAGGACGACGGTGTCGATTGCCAATTCGAAGCTGAAGGAGTTGTATCCCCGTATTATCAGAATGACGAAGATGAGGGGCAGGAAGACGATGACAACACTGAGGATGGAAATAATCGCGAGCTCAAAATGGTGAAGTTGGGTGCGATATTGCGATATACGTTCGATTATACCGAGACAGATGGGTAAGTGTTTACTTTCTGGAGTCCATATCTTGGAAGGCTGACGGTATATACAGCAAGGTCTACATTGAGACACAGTTTGCCTGGTATATCTTAGATGTGCCATTTATTGAATACGAGCCACTTTTCCGACATTTCTTCATGCCCCTTCGAATATCTCAGATGATCATTACTTCTGCCCTCAAGTCCCCTCGCATGACGTACGAAGAGTTTTTAGGACGTTTCGTCACCAAAGTTGACCCTTTCGGGATTAAATATAAGGAAAGGCACCTCTATGACGTGGTATGCGCCATTATCAGTGTATTGTTGCTCTTGGACTTGATTGATCGCTAGCTATCATTTATTCGAGATGCTGTGAGCGATTCTGAAGAATACGAAAAGCTCAAGGACTCGCCCCTCATTCGATATGTCTTGCGCAAATCTTCCTCCTCCCAGCCACATACGCGTCGCAAGAATGCACCGAACACACGCGGAAAACCCCCGCCCATCAAAGCGCTCATGGGGAATCTCGACATTGCATTACTAGATCGGGAGAATGCAGTCTCGACACATGTAACGCCGCTTATTGCATCTCTCGCCCAGAGTCTGGTCTCAGAAGAACTCGTCGTTGTTGGCATCCGGCCGCCACCTGAAGACAAAATACTGAAGGAACACCAGAAGCTAGCTACGCAACAGCGGTTGTGTGATCTCATCTTAAAAGCAAAGGGGGAGAGGAAGATGGTACAGAGGACTGGGCGAGATAGTAGATATCCCACGACCGTTGACATCAATGGAGGGACTTTCCAGGTTCTCTGACAAGTACATTGTAATATTCTGGCTAACTATAGCCCACTTCTCTTTGCAGAACGGGGATTTTGTCGTAATACCAAGGAATTACCATAGCCACAAAGGTTACTACAAGCCGTCGGAGTTATTGCCTAATAACATCGAAGACGTAGATTCCACATCAACAATCGCTGATTACTTTTGGTAAAGGATTCGTTCTATCTTCTCGTCCATGCTGATTCAATCTCTCTTCTCAGGTTCGCCCAGATTGTCTATTGTAGTATGAATCCCTCGCCAGGACATTTTCATGTCCAATGGCTTCAACACTCTACACAAACTATGATGGAAGAACTCGGCCACCCACAAGAATTATTCTGGAACGATATATGCGAAGATGTTCCATTGGGTGCTGTCATTGAAAAAGTGAACGTTCATGAGACACCAGGACCTCCGGAAAACCCTGATGAATATTTTGTGAAGTAATTTATCTTGTTCCATCCTCCTTTCTCAGTTGAACCAGGATGATAGGTTTGTGTACAATGCTAATCAGGCGATATACACATCAATCGTACCTGAGCGACGCGAGTTGGTTGCACAAAGTCTCCCTCCGTTCAACTGTACAATTTGCCCTCTTCTTGATCAACAGGATCAGGAGAAGACTGCAAACAAGCTAAGGGATGAGAAAGGAAATATGAACGGTGTCGCCTTTCGTGGAGAGAAGTATCACTATGAGGACTTTGTGTTGTATCATGCGCAGCAGGGTCCTGCCCACATTGGGTACATCGTGGATTTCCGGATCATTAACAACAGGAAAATACGAAGTGAAGTCCATCTGCGGCGTGTAGGAAGGATATCATCCCTTGAAAGGGTCCTGCCTGACAACGTATTGAAGGATGAGGTATGTGGAATATAGGCTGGGGATCATGGCAGCGCCGATTGACTTCGAACCCAGCGACATGTTTTTTTGACCGACGAAACAGTAACCGTGCCGCTCCAGGACCTCATATGTGTCTGCAATATCTTCCCCAAAGCATCTTTCAACTCGGACAGTCATCTCAAGAGTTGGTTGACGTTGTCACCGTACCATTTTTATATCAAGTACTCGTTCCCTTCTGTGAATGTGAAGTCCTGGAATCAACATAAGCAGGTACGACCATCTGAACTTGAAGTCTGTACGTCTTGTACGAGAAGTGCATTGGAGGAACTCAAGTCCCTGAAGAGATTTCTCAAGGATGCTGAGTACCGCCCTCTGAAAACATTGGATATCTTTGGTGGGGTTGGTGCATTCAGTCTCGGGCTCGGGGAAGGCAGTGGCTGCCTGGAAGTGACCGATGTCGTAGAACTTGCACCTTCTGCTGCCAAAACTGTTATGTAAGATGGATCTTTTGTCCGCCTCAATTGCTCATTCCAGTTTGCTCGTAACACAGGCGGAATTTCCCCAATGTGATCGTCCACAATCGTTGTGCGAATGAAGTCCTGCGATATTCGATCAAGGAAAAGTTGGGACAGAAGCCTGAACCTTTGAGACAGCACTACGACGAAAGAATCATCTTACCTTCCCTGAAGAATCCCGATGTCATAGTTGCTGGTCTTCCTTGGTAAACTTCTGTATATATTTCATTTGATCAGTGATTTAACCTAACCTGGTGCCAGCCAAACTCACTCTAGACTCAACCGATTCAAGAGGGCAGGTGATAAGAAGAGTAACTTGATACTCACTGCGCTCTCATTTGTGGACCATTTACGACCCAAGATTTTTTATTTTGAAAATGTTCCAGGTTTCAAAAAATCCACATTCGATGCAGTGCAATCTGCGCCGCATACAGTAGAAGGTGGTATACCTATGGGCAGACTCAAATTTGTTGTTCGGGCATTGATAGATATGGGGTCAGATTGACTGATGTGTCTCATATGTTGTCTAAAAACATTGGTCAGGTACCAAGTACGCTTTGGCATCCTGCAAGCAGGACATTATGGGACACCTCAACGTCGTCATCGTTTCTTCCTAATTGCAGCTGTGGGTGGTTATCTGCTTCCCGAGTTACCCCAACCCAGCCATGACTTTCCGGATAACTACGGCCTGGGTATTAAACTCCAATTATCTGCGGAATGGATTCGCCCCATTCGGGCCGCTAACGGGACTGCACCTCATCCATTTGTCACAATCGATGATGCCATCTCTGATCTCCCTCGCTTTGACTGGTGCGTCACTTGCAGCACTTTTTCAAGTTGCTGAAGTATCAGACAAGAAGCCATCAAAATCCTCATCAACTGGAAGAAGAGGAATTCCACAAAAAATCTGTGACCCCGCCTCTAAGCATTGTGGCTACTCAGGAAAGGTGGAGTACCACCATGATGTGAAGACCTCATACCAGGCAGCTGCACGTTCGAAAGGATCAAAAAATCTTCAACACTTTACACGTACTTTCAAACCGGAAAGGGTCAAACGGTAGATGCCGGTCATTTATCATAGTTGTTGCTGAAAAGTTTGCGACAGGGTGATTGCAATCCCATTGTCAGCTGGTGCTGATTACCGATGTAAGATTCTTCTTATTCTCTGACCTCAGAGCAGTTCATTCTACTTTGCTCATAGCCTTGCCTCCTGATCTACTTGAGTGGCAAATATCAAATCCGTTGTCTTCTGTGGCGAAGAACAACTTCCGTCCTGGTAAAAATATCTGGACATAAGTGGTACACTATTACTGACCAGATTCTCCTTCAGGTATCTATGGCAGACTTGACCAGAATCGGTTTTTCCCAACAACGGTTACTAACATGGATATGACTGCGAAACAAAGTCAAGTCTTAAACCCCTATGTGAGTATCATTATTTAAACCTGAATTATTGCGTAACCTATACTGAATTCTTCCAAGTGCCATCGTATGGTCACTATCCGTGAACTAGCAAGATCACAAGGGTTTCCGGACCACTTCGTTTTTGAAGCTTCTGATGATGGTGTGGTGACTGTGAGCTATGTCTTGGATCTATTGTACATAAATCTGTTTCTGAGTGATGTTATAGATGCATCGTCAGATTGGGAATGCCGTCCCCATACCTGTCGGAGTTGCATTAGGCAGGGAACTACGTAAGGCTCTTTTCCAGAAGTGGCTGGCGAACCGTCAGGATGCCATCGATGTTGACGTTGAAGAATAAAATCATGGCAGCGATCTGATATCACCGTGATAATTGCGATTGTAGTCAGTGCAAATGGAGGTAACGACAAGCGAGGATTAAATAGAATGCAAAATCCTACACATGAATATGGTATCCCTGATTACAGCATAAGAAACAATGAAACAATCAAGCATCTTCCAGTATGGATGGGTCAAATCGTTTGACTGTGTCAACAACTTCTGACCCTTTTCGGGCAAAGACGAGCTGACACACCAGATCAACGTACAGTTCTTGGAAAGTGAGAAATTAAGACCCACCAAATAGGGATTAGCAGTCGATCCCGTGGTATCCGCCAGAACTTCGTCCTTAGATACAACCGTAACATCCGAGTCATTGTACTTGAACCACGAGTCAGGGTTATTGGGTAGATGTCGCGAGTAGAAGAAGTAGTGACCAAAAGACGGCGTTGAACCTCGATGAATGAACACTGACGTCAGCTCGTAAGCAATCTCATTGTCGTCCCTCCAAACCGTCTCCAGCTCCTCCTTCAAGTTGGTGGCTTCTGTCCGAAGAGAGTCAATCTCATTACTGAGTGACCTTTGCTCGTCATCAAGTGCCGATCGGAGTTCATCATCGACAATATTGACATCAGCGCCGAGCTTCGACACGAAGGTAGTCGTATTCTTGATCGCTGTGAGGAATGAAGCATCCTGACGTCGGCTAGATGAGCGGAAATGGAAGCAAATAAGAACGATAGTGACTGACTTTGCCTTCCGCCAGAAGTCGAGTTCTTTCGCGAGCCACATTGAGCCGCGTCTGGATAGCTTTCGTCCGTGCCTTTTTCTCTGGATCTGCGTTGTCCATAAATCGATCCATGTATATGGTTTCCCCGAACTTGATATAAGCCTGGGACTTGTAAGGTTGTAGCGTTTCGCGATTGAACTGTACCCTCTGTCGATCGGGTGAGGCAGCTACTCAAACAAATGAACACACTTATGCCTACCTGGAGTTGAATTTGTAGCACGGGCGGTAGATCAACAAGAGTAACTTCCATCCTCCGTTTTTCACCATTGAAGTCGACAACATCGTCAAAGTAACTATTCAATCCATCATAAATATCGATGCCATCGTTCGTTACATTGACTGGGAGGTGCGAGAATAGATCCTCTTTTTCGTGAACAGAAGATCGGGATGGTTGAGGACCAGTCAGGCGTTGTCGTAGCTTGCCATAGAAGAGTCTTTTCGACCCATCAGCTCCTGATAAGACAACAAAAATTTGAGGATACAAACCGTTTTACCACGCTGGTCTTGTCAGAGGTCTCAACCTGAGATTTACTGACGCCGTCAAACTTGAGTAAAGCTGTCTCGATCTGGAACATGCAATTGTCCATGCATTCCGCCACATCGTGCTGCTTCCCTGAGATCAATAATCTTAGTCAAAATATCTGGCAGCATCACACAATTGACACCTTACCAAACATCATGACGGAATCTGACTTTTGAGTCGGTTTCCGCGGTGGTAATGGTGGTGGCTTTACTGACACTGAGGTGGCATCAACCATCTCCACATCAACCTCAGACGAAAAGCCAGATCCTGAGGCTTCAGGCATCCTTGGCGTGCTCAGCAAAGGAGGCGGGGAGTCTGATGATTGTCTTGAAGGCGTTGTCGATAGGAAATCGTCATGGTTAGGCGAGGAAGGGAATGTGGTCGGACTGTCCAAATCCATCACGCTCGGCTGTCTCAGTTCAATGTCCCGCGGCCGCTTTCCAAGCACTGAGTTCGGTGAAAATGTCGGAGATCGCGTGTTCTCTGCAGATGCATCGGTCACAGCCACCCGAGGAGGTGCATCATCCACGAGTGTGGCATCGGTATCATTAGAGGAGTCAGTACTACCTTTACTATCCGCTTCGTCCTCTTCCTCGTCTCTTGATGTGACGAGGGCTAGCTTCGCGAGGTCAATGCTAGGCGTGACGGCGGCCGCTTCCGCGTATTCAAGGTGGAAGAATAGTTCCGCAAGCTGATTGATGACTGGTGGTGTGGTGTCAGAGGGCACGCCACATCAGGAGGAATGATTTACATTTCTTGGAACGAACAATCTCCCTCCTTGTCACCAACCGCCCACCCACCCGATGCCGTTTGAGATCATCGTCAGAGAACTTTTCATCTTCGACGGACTTCATGTCAAGCTTTGACATGGGAATTACGGCTTCCCTCAGATCCTTGATCGTGTAGAAGTACTAAACATGTTAATCAGCAGCGAGATTTTATTGATATATACGCTATACCTGGAGCAGTGAGTTCAGATAACAGGTATTTCCGAGCTGGTTGAGCCCGCGAGGCAAGTCGGGCCGAGTAGGTTCGACAATCTCACCGGCTAGAGCAACAACATCAGTACATGCAGCATAATAGTCAACAAAAAGTACATACGATCCCGTCCCAGCTCAAGGAATTGACGAAGTCGCTGACTGTCGCGTACCTCAGCGATAACAGTCATAGCCTCCTTCATCTTTTCAATCTGAGAAGGCGACTCGTCCATCTAGATATCCAAAAAAACCACCATTTAATCCACACTGCCCCTGGCGTTGCGAAAAAAAAAATGAAAAAACTCACCCGCATATTATAAACCGTAATAAGCATGAAATCATCCGTATCCTTTGGTATCTCAAGCGTATCGTACGCCTTTTCAGGCGTCATAACCCTATTCTTCCCGTTCTCCCAAACCCTCCTCAACGTCTCGCTCCCCCTCGCCTCCGCCAGGATCCTAAATGCCTCATTCGCACTCCTCAGCAATTCCGCACCGCCCCCGGACTCCCTCCACGACCTCTTAAGGCAGTTCCTCCACGCGTTCTCAAGAAAGTGCTCCGGCACATCGGTCTCGTTGTACTCCACACCCAAGACATTGGTCTCTCCAAACCCAAGGATTAAAGCAGCCTGCTGCAGATCTTCAGTGGTGAACCTGTCTCGGGAGCGTTCGGTGGCCAGAATTTCGGGGAGGGATTGGGGACACTCAGGGAAGTTTTGCATGAGCGTCACGATGTTGGAGAAGCTGGTGAAGTGTTCAACTGTTCGGGCAGGGTCGCATCGGACTTGGGCGTAGTATGCAAAAGCGAGGAGTTCTAAATTTCCGTGGAGAGTGAGAACAGAGATTTAGGAGACGCATGCGATAGGCAGAATTTCACCTGCAGAAAATGACACGGGTGTCAAACCCAGGTCTCGCCAATCACGCGCCTGGAGCTGGCTTGCCTGTAGAACCTCTGCGGAAAGCTCCCCGCGGGGGACTGAACATGGATATCAGCACGGGTATCACCACCCGCGTAATTTTGGAATACACACTTTGATCTGGATGCGCTCCAATAGCCGTCTGATACATCTCCCTGGCACTTTCGATCTGGACAGACAAGGCTTTTCTTTCAGGCAGGTCTTTGAAGTGTGATGCTTGTAAGACGTGCGAGGAGTCAGCGTCAGAAGAGACCGGTTGTAATCATATGCATTACCATTCAGGCGTCTAAAATCGGCTAACCATGCATTGACTTCGACCCAAGCACGAAGGAGTCTTCTCCGGTTCATACGCCCTATAGAGCTGCCAAGGTCGGTAGGCGGAGGCCGTAACGCAGGCTGGTTCTCGTAAACCTCTTCGGTGAATCCCAAGGTCTCTAGCGTCCGTTTTCTTAACAAGTCCGTGAGCATCATGGGCGCACCTAACTAGAAATCACCCACGTATTCGGACTCCAGCCTAGCTTGACTTGAAATTGGGTACGATCAGTCCGCAAAAGACGATTTTCTCCTTTCCATAGCTTGTTCTCGAGTATCCTGTCGTACGCATCATCTCCTTCAGCTCGTTGACAATACCCGTGTTACATGCACAGGACACCAACCTGATTATAGTTTCAATCGCAGCGGCGATTGCTAGCTCCCCAGTTTGCCCGACCGGTGGGTTGGCTTTCTTGTCTCGAATGAGTTCGTCGAAGCATTTGCGGGGGATGACACCAGGGATGACGCCCGATACACAGTACATGGAACACTGACAACATATGTAGAGGTCCAGCAATCTGCCTTCCTCCGTTTCGCCATTAGTCTCATTTATCGGATCCGTATCCTTGGTATCAAGCTGCTCAATATCGCGATTCTCACTACTAATCCGCTCCTTCCGCTTCTGCTTAAGACACTCCGTGACTTCCCACTCCTCCATTCTGAACGGCTGTGTGAGCTTAAGCGAGTCTACCGCCTTTTCGTACTTGTGGAAGTGGTGCGTTCTGTTGGAGAGAGAGTAAGGACCGTTGTCGAGGCATGAGACATAACGACGGCGGCGCTCCTGATCGGGAAGGGGAGGATGGCGGGATTCTTTGAATGATTGAGCGTAAGGAGGAGAAACAGAGGAAGACTTCCAGCTGAGAATGACCCAGCCGTTTTCTTTGGGGCAATAGTAAGCATTGGCATGGGGTACGGCGGTTCGCACATCGCTGTCAGTAGGGGGAGGTGGCGGAGGCGCGGTCGTTGATGTGGCGGGTAAGGAGGGTGTATTGGGTTGCGTGGAAGAAGAGGTCCATGCGTTCGCGCGAGCCGGGGGGGAACTAGAAGGCTGATCGGAAGAAACATCGAGAGAAGGACCGGGAGGCACGACGGGTGGCTTGATGTCCGGATTACTGACGAGTACTGAGAATAGGCTGTGATCTGGATCGTGTAACTCATCGGCAAGCATCGTAGGCAGCATTCCGGGCCCCGGGCGTCCTTCCTTGTCGCGCAGTGCGGGGTCCCACCAGTGTTTCTCTTCATGTTCGTCGCGTCCACTGATAGTGACATCCACATGGGATTTGGTAGTGGTCATGTAAGCCATGGGATCATAATCTTCAAAATTATCGCGCCCAGGGGTCCATCCATCGGGACCGACCTTGGTGTTATCCCAGGGATCGTTCTTCCATGTAGTAGCAGTTGCACTAGGTGGCTCCCAGTACGAACTCGGCCACCCATTATTAGAAGCCGATATCGTTTCTGTTGGTTCCTCTGCGACAAGTTCGGGTTCTCTGAATCCAGTGATGGATGACGATCCGTATGGAGGAGGATCGTTGGGTGCAACGTAGGTGGTGAAGTTGGATCCGATGGTATGCGAACGCGTTGGCGGTGGCTGTGACGTCCCATAGAAAGACAACGGTGTCACAGCAGCCGAATTGGAATTGAGAGCCCCAGGAATGGGAGTGTTTGGCCTCTGTGCTGGGGGAGCACCTGGTGTAGGCAGGGGCCGCCTGGGCTTTGAGGCCTCCTTGTCCATCTGAAAGAGATTTGTGAGGTCAACGTGCTTTTAGATTAAAGAGATATGGCAAGGCGATGGTCGTTCCGACTATGAAGCACTGCTGGATCCAAGATCAGACCTCTGGTTCACCAGCGTAAATGTCTTTTCGTAGCAGCAAGCAGTTTTGATTCGAGGACGCGTTTACGGAACCGTGGCGTCAACGACAAGGCAGGTCTTGCATACGTAAGCACTTGGCACAAGCACGTACAGTCTCAGATCATTCTCAAAGACTTTCATCGAGCTTTCTTTCGTTAGGCAAGGTCATAAACCTCGGCATTTTCCATTTTTAGTACACGTTCTCCAGCAGCCAGCAAGCATCGTACTCTTTCGTCATTCCAAGTGATTTGACAATTTCTCGTGATCTTTAACTGCAAAACAAGTAGCCCTTCTCTACAAGTAATACTCTGTCAACTCACGTTAAGACTGAGTATAAACTAAGTGCCAATGTGAGTCATGACGCATGCGTCCAATGAGTGCCTTGGCCCGAATGAACCACCAACCTCGTCGAAACCAGACGATGCGAATATGTCAAATTGTTCTCATGTACTTGAATAAAGATAATCTCAAGTCCACACCTTCAGATCCTCAAGCTCCTTCTCGAAAAGCCAGCAGTGCCCCTACAGAAATAATGTCAGAAATTTTGTACTCTATATTACCAACTCATTACTACATATAAGTATCTTGATGAGCACATTGATGGTTGTATGCTGAGCAATGCACTGAGCAACATGACATGTGTTTCTGTACATTGTTTCTATAAATTCTATAAAAAATTGTTACATTTTTCTATTGCATGTTTCTTGAGAAATATCTTAAAATATCCTGCTACGTGTTCCTCAAGTAGAACAAAGAGTTTTTCTTTAGATACAATATGTAAACACAACAAAAGTTTTTTTAGAAACACATGCTGAAAGATATCACGTGTTTCTCAAGAAAATAATTTTTTATCATTATTTCTTAAGATAAACACCAGAAAAATTTATCATTTTATGCAAGAAACAATAAGAAAGTATTTTGAATATTTCCTAAAATTTCCTGATACAACATTTCACAAGAAACACACTGCATTTCCTGAAGTGAGAGGCCTCGACTATACATATTGCCTATTATAGTAATCCTTCGTGCCATCAATCCCGGGAGTTTCCATTTGTAGAGAATCATATCGCAAGCTGAACGATGTCGGGCGAGTTTACCTCACTGATCACCTCAGACACGATTATCAAGTATGCCACTGTTTTTCTTTTACCCACACGTTCGATCTGACCTTAAACGTCATGCAGAGTCAGCTCAACATTGAACACGTCCGTTGGGAAAAAATACCTCGTCGATGACAACCCCGAGACGTGCTGGACATCTCGACAGGTGAATGTTATCGCTGTTCTCCCGTGGATAGTTAACTTCTGTCTATATCTCTAGGGTCTACCTCAACACATTCAACTCACCTTCGCCGACCTCGTGATCCCCAAACGCATCTCCCTCACATTCCAAGGCGGCTTCGTCGGCACGCATTGCGCTCTCTACGTGGGATTAGAGTCACAAGGGGAAAAAAACTGGCAGACCTGGACATCCATATACCCCGAGGACATGAACCGGCGGCAGAACTTCGATCTGCCTTGGCATAATCATGATTCTGGAATCCGCTCCCTGAGGTTGGTCTTCGAACAGAGCTCCGATTTCTTCGGTAGAATTACTGTGTATGATCTTAGAGTTGAAGGAACAGTTGTCGAAAGTTGATGTTTCCTGTTTTACTCTAAATCGCGAAAGTTATCCACTCCCATCTTGTCTCAATTTTCTACCGAGGAAACAATTCCGTCGCGAGGCAGAGCAATCGCCCTGACAAGATGCTCCGTGATCTTGTTATTCAACATCAGTTACCAACATGCGATAACGAGGATGTGGCGTTGCCTCATTTGATCATCCGATTCACGAGGCAAGTTACCAAAGGTTACCTCCAACTCTTCTCATTTCCGTATATTTCTCGTCAGCCCCCAGCAAATCCCATTATGTATGCAATACATCTGTACAGTTCTGATGATACCTTGGCCGGATAACATACCCTCTTCATGCATTCTTCAAACTGTCCTCACTCTTCATTTGGCCTGTCTCATCTCTTGACCATCTAGACCGTCTATGAACGTGCAAATCGGTTTATGGGGACTAAAATTGGATCGTTCGAAGATTTTTTCAAACCTAGCTCTAACGCGGAACATTAAGCTTGTTTTCCGAGTCATGTATGCACTCCACGGTGCCTTTATAATCTGCCTGTAGACGTTCGATGGTTGCATATGAAGACGGCAGTGTGATATTTGATGACAGATGCTGTTGGAAGTCGAACCCTAGATAACACTAGATAACACAGAGTGTGTAAGTAAATCCTCAGTCTCTCTGTATAATCGACTATATGCCGCATACCTAGATTACACAGAGTGTGTAAGTAAATCTATGGTATGCGTAAGTAATAGTTTGGAGTCTATAAGTAATTGTCCGCTCACCCTCAGTCTCTCTGTATAATCGACTAAGGGTGGTAAGAGCCCATGGGCGACATATAGATGTCCTCGTTCCCCTTTGTCTCTTTGTCTATCTCGACCCTGTTCAGGGCCCCTGCGTGGCATTGTATTCCGATGGCCAATGCTCGCGGTGGCCCTAACGCGCGTCGGCTCGCAACAGATGCTAGGGATCATTAGTTTAGGTCGCAGCAAAGTCAAGGCGTTGTTCTTCCTGACTAGGCGTAGGCCGCAGATCTATAATAAATTCGCTCAGATCCGGTCAATCTCTCGACTGTGGCGTACAAGTCTTCCATCACATCCATATCATCTTCATCACCGAACTCGATTTGCAAAAAGAATGCATACAATTACTGACATTCGAGTTTGAAGTTATGGAGGAAGAGTGCAGATGGCTCGGATAGCTCACTTGTCCATATCATCGTATCAGATCGTAAAGTTGCAAGTCAACGAGATTCAATCGTGTACGAGGAGATATTTCATACTGAGTGGTGAGATTCTTGGTCTCATCAATGTCCTCTCATCATATACCAAGGCCATAGCCGCCAATACTTTCCACCCGTAGCAGACACCGACCGTGTCGATTACGAGACTTTGAACTTTGAAATATTCTCGAGCAAGCTGCCTAATCTCGCTCAACTTCAAATGAGTATTCGACTCAATTTGTCATCAAAGACTTTGGCGAGCCGGAAAAAAAGCGAATATGGCTTTTTGCGTGTCCTACAAGGTAGTTTTTCCTGATTCTGTATCGGCACAGACTATGAACTTGCAAAAAAGTGCCTTGTAAGCTTCACAATCGGGCCGCCTCCACACGACCGTCAAGGTTTGAAGCACAGAAAGAATTCGAAATCTCGAAAGATACCATGGCCATTCGATCATCGGTCGGTCCAAAGGTGGATAATCGTAGTACGGTCCTTTCCTGAGCTCGGGAGATACCTATTTAATTGGCCAGGCGACAGGGTGACATTGGTACATTTTCTCATTCGGCTCACCAGCTTAAAGGCTCCGAACAAGGCTCCCCAAAGCAGATCGTCGCCTCCCTCAAGATCACATCATGAATTGACACCACCATTCAAACATGAACGCAGGCTTAAATCGGGAGTCAAATCACCAGGAACTATAATTTTGCTGAGAAGACATCTGTCACATATTTTACAACGGAAATCGACGATAACGAGTCAAATAGGACCATGTGCACGATATTTGCGTTCACAAGTGGAATATTACGGTCATGGGTAGCATAACTTATCGTTCTACTGTATAAAGATTCTTCCTCGAGAAAGAGAACGAGTCTGAGGTTAACAAAAAGCAGTGTTAATGTGGTATTCTGAGATAGATAAGAACATTGGATACAACACTGATAAGATTAACATCACCAACATCGTTGGGGAAATCAATCAACTCTGACTTTGAGTGTCTGAGTCGACCTTGGCATGAGCACCGCTCCCGACCTCAGCTTTTTCCGGTTTGTCCATCTCCTGGATGATCCCGTCAAGCTTCAACAGAACATCATCTACTTGAGCCTCCATTCTCCCCGCCATACCTTCAGCGCTCTCAAGACGCTTCAGAAGCTCCGCCACACCCGCGTCCTCTTCCTCACTTAATTCAGTCTTCGCAATAAGTGCATCAAGTTGTACCAGATCATTCGTGAGTGCCTCGATGTCCGTGGTCATGGTCGTAGCATCGCCTTTCTGGGTTGTCTCCCTGCTCATCACGGACAAGGGGCAAGGAAGAGCTATGATGACTAAGCATGTCGATGCTCTTGAAATCGTTGCAACCACTCCTCGCTACGTTCCTCGACTCGCTGCCCTCTGGTCCCGCAGATAAGTCGGTACTTAACAATGCCGTAAAGAATGCGATCGAGGAGTCAAAGAAGCATTCAGTGGCCGAGTCGACGAGGAAGAGTCAATGGGAGTTTTTGTTGAAGAATGAGGTTTTCAACCTTGCGGTTTGTGAACCTTTAATCCTCAACCAACTAATTGTAGTGTCTAATTGATACGGTTACTTTCAATAGATGACGGAAGGGAAGGCATTGAAGGACGACGAAGACACCTATTACACTACGCTACAGCGCCTGCTCGATGTTGTACTTGTATTTACCGAGCAGGGTAAGTTCTCTTTTTCGATGATCTGTCGGACCACTTCCTGACTATCACTGTTCCAGAGGAATGTGAACAGACCTTCCCCTTCGTCGTTCTGCAGGACCTCCTTGAAACACAAACAATCGCTTCCTGCTCACACATCTTTGCGTGGATCGAGGCGCGCGCTGCGCGACTAACAGTGGACCTTAAGCCTCAAAAGGGTAAAGCTCTCATTCTCCTGCGGTCGCTCAACGATCTACTGCGCCGCCTGTCAAAAACGGGCGCTACGACGGTGTTCTGTGGTCGTATTCTGACGTTTTTGAGCGGGGTGTTTCCACTTGGTGAGAGGAGTGGTGTGAATTTGCGGGGAGAGTACGGTCCGGTGTGGGAAAACGTTGAGGAGCCTGGAAGGAAGCGCGCGAGGCCTTCGTCTGGTGACGAGGGGGCGGATGGAAATGCGATGCAGGTGGATGTGCAGGAGGAAAAAAAGATCGCTCAGACACCTGCAGAAAAGAAAGAGGGTGCGTGCTGTATTCATTGGTTTCAACTATCCTGGTTCCATACGAAATGAAATTTAGAGTTCTACACCACCTTCTGGGGTTTACAGCTACCGTTCTCAAAGCCACCACTCTTTGGGAGGCCAGAGACTTTCCCTCAATTTAAGGAATCCGTAAACAAGGTTCTGCCCGTCATCAAAGAGGCAACGGCAAAAGAACGGGCAATGATGGGCAGCAGAGCGAATGCAAGTACTGTGACCGCACTCAAGCGAAAACGTGATCCCGAAAACGATGAAATCAATAGCACAAATCAGGAATATTTTTTCGCCAAATTCCTCACTAGCCCAGACCTGATCGATCTCGAGGTACGTCTGGCTTATGTTCACTTTAACAAGTATCTAATACGTCATCAGATTGCGGATACGCACTTTCGGAGACAGTTCTTATTTCAAGTGCTTATCCTTCTGCACCACCTTATGACGTTTACCAAAGCCGCCAAAGCCGCATGGATGGCGCCCAACAACCGCGCGCTACAGATGGACTTTACACTTGAGCCTGCAGATACACAATGGGTGCAGGAAACCATCACTCGTGCGATGGAAGAACTGCGGCAGACTACACCCAACGGGAGAGCATTCAGCGAGGCAGTCAACGTGATATTGGAGCGGGAAAAAAACTGGGTGGGGTGGAAAAATCACTTGTGCGCGCCATTCGATAAGGCGCCTGTAATGTTTCCCATTGGGGAAGACAACGTCGGCACATTATTTGAGGCGACGAATGAGAAGAGAGCGAACATGCGGGAGCCGCCGGAGGAATTTCCATGGAGTCATGGATCGGAGGCGTTGACAGAGATATGGGAGATGGGATGCCGTGGGCTGACAGACTTGGAACAACCTTTCCAGTAAGCTCCCTTTCTTTATATTCATTAAGAGTTCGTTCTGAGAAATTTCGTAGAGCGGGAGATGTAAAGGATTTCCTCAAGAAGATTAGAATGGAGGACCAAAGGATCGAGTTGCGCAAGAAGGCACTTATTCAGAAGAAACTGGCAGAGCAGAAGAGGGCTCCACCTCCACTGAAGAAAGAGGAGACACCGCCTGTGAAGTTAGAAGTGCCAATAAAAGCACAAGACCTGTCGACGTCGAAGCCATCTACACCTGCCCCCTCAGATACACTGGTTCCACCACAGCCCGCAAGTGTGACTGGCTCGCCTCTCCATCCTTCACTACCTGCAAAGCCTGGTTCAGCGCCTCTCAAATTGCCACCCCCACAAGACGTCGAGATGAGTGAAGCACCAGCTACTCCTATACCTACACAGGCTCCAGCTGTTGAGGCAATTCCGGTAGAACCGAAGCCAGTGGAAATACTCTCAGACCCACTGATCTCAAAATATGAAGAAGCAAGTATCATTTTTTTCTCTAGTTATTATTATGTTTTATCCTAATTTTCTATTTTTGCTGTTGCAGAGCAAGCAACGGTGGGCATGGCTTGCGCTCCGTACGGCCCGCGATCAGCACCTGCAGCATTTTGGCAAGATTGGAACGGGGGATATTGAACTACTTGCGAAAGAAATTGAAGTGGAGAAGGAGAGGCAAGAAAGGGAAAGGGTGCAGAAGGAGAAGGGTGAGGAAACGAAGAGTGAAGACCTGAAGAGCGAGGAAGGTAAAGAGGAGGCCGGTGGTGTCGGTGGAAGTAATGGAGTCGCTGAAAGTAATGGAGTCGCTGAGAGCGCAGGAGAAAGTTCGGTGTCGTCTGTAAAGGAGAAGACACAGGGCGAAGATATGAAGATGTCTGACACGCCAGTAGCTGGAGGCTGATGTTTACCTGCAACCGTGATTGTAGAGAATTTTTTCCTGACTGTTTGCGGGTGCAACAGATTATTCTCATTGCCTGGAACAGAGCAATTGCCATAACAGTGTAAATCTGTAAGGCGTCCCACAGTTTTCATATTCGATGTCAGCTTCACCATCCAGAGGGGGATACCAAGTCATCAATATTGCCGGCCAATCGGAAACGAAGGCGGATGAATGAAGTATCGAGCAGTCAGGGCATGCCAAAGGGACGGGGCATACCATAGCTCATTGAATGAAATGCTAAAATAGCCGACACTATGGACAATATGATTATCACTGCATCAGAGGCCGATCTCAATAAGACAGCCCTCCCAACAGTCGGCTTTCACAGTTGAATCCTTGCAGAGATCAGGGGATGAACCCCCTACCACTCCTACCCAGGAGAAAGACTCGTAGCGAAAAACTGACAAAACTTACACAGATAGAAAAGATAGAGAAGATGACATACAGGCCCGGAAAAGGGGAAGGCATCGACTCATTCATATCACCCCCATGGCACAAAACAGCCAAGGAATTCGGCCACCGACTGACAATCACGGGCGCTCCCGGGAAGTGCAAAAAGGTCGAGGAAGCCCAGAAACATAACGAGAGGCTAGAA